>JBBIGC010048343.1:0-11504 GCA_037576955.1 Lepidarchus adonis | reverse complement strand
ATAATAATAATAATAGTAATAATAATAATAATAATAATAATAATAATAATAATAATAATAATAATAATAATAATACAATTGAATTTATATAGCGCCTTTCTCAAACTCAAGGTCGCTTTACAACACAATAAAAAAATTAAAATAAATTGAAACAGTTAAGACACAAAAACAGTGACAAACAAACATAATTAGTAGTGAGTAGTGGAACAGCACAGACTGAAGAGATATGTTTTCAACTGAGTTTTGAAAAGAGACTTCTCATTACAACTGCACCTGTTAATATTAGGCAGCAAGTGAACAGTCAGTTCTTTAAGTTGATGTTCTGGAAGCAGGAAAAATGGACACACGTACGGAGGGAGTCTCCAAAATGCCAATTTGGGAAGCTCAAGGTTTACAAGTGGTTACTGTGCCTAGTGAACAGCCCTCAAACACTCAGCCCAGATGTTCCTCTAATTTTTGGTAGAAAATATTCACTCCCCTAGACCAAATGCCGTCCATCTTACTGACACAGTGGCAGTTACCTACATATTCCATCCAGCTCTTGGCTGGACGTATGGCTGGCCTGCTCAGCTGCTCCAGTTCTTCTCATCTTGGAAAGACAACACAGAATCCAGGGCTCCAACAACTGCTCACAGGCACCATGTGAGGGGCTGCCAGACCACTGGTACCTGTAGTCTTTGATAAGGGGCTCACCGTTGCAGCTCAGGAAAGTTGAATACAGAAGCTGGACCATCTTCATGTACAGCTCTAGCTACAGCTCAGGACATATGGGCTGCACTCTCAGTTCTGAAATACATATTGTGGCCTTTTGTCAAAGTGACCTTGGAGCTGCTACCTGGGATAACATTGCTCTTGACTTTGGTCGTCTTCCACAATGATTTGAAACAAGCGTAACGTTTCCCCCAAGCTATGAAGAAGAGAACAATAGATTTACAACATAAACATTTCGCAATATCACTGTCCATCAGTCCTTGCATCTTGTGCTTGGACTCTAAACATGATTGAGAGCTTTATCTCCAGTCCCTTCAGCTCAGAACAGCCTCATATTGTTCATTCTTATCTTTACTGTTGACCGCTTTCTGTGAAACCAGGATGTGAATGGTTTTACTGATAAGCAAAGTCTCAGGCAAGGAGAATCGTTTTGGAAGAGCCGTTTCCAGAACCTGCTGTGCCTCTTAAAGTCTATTCCACTTTTTTCAAACTTTTCAAACTAAGTGATTAAGACACACAATTCTGCAATTCTTCATTTTGGAGAAACTGACCAGATCAGAATGGTTCACAGTGGTGTTGAATGGAACCAGATGTCCAAAGTAACCATGAGGTCCAATGCTGGACGGCCCACAACAGTATGTTTGACTCCAACCTTCCAAGAAAGGAGCTGAGCTTTGAAAGGTCCACCAAAGAGTTTTATTTCATAAAATCACAGCAATATTGAGAAGGTTTAGGACTGGGAAGGTAAGAGGCTAATAGAGGCTAATGTAACAAACACGCATAAGAAAATCTGCATGACTCCTGGTTCCATTCACCCCCATTTGAAAGAAAACCAGGTTTATCTACAGTGTGATACGGTTTACCATCAATCTACTCAATGACAGAAATATGTTTTGAAGTGCCAAGTCACTAACACGTGGCTTTTTCCTGTTGCTTTTCTCCTCACTACGATTCCCCGGCTCCAACCCTGAAGGTTCTGGTGATTTCTCTCTTCTGGTTCAACCTGTTAATTGCCTGCTTTGGACGCTGGGCCAACAGGATGGTTACTCCAAAGCACTCACTCACCGAGAGCTCGTAATAGCTTCGTATGTGTAGGATAATGCAGAGGGGTTGTTAAAAATAGCATCCTATTAACCTCTCCGGTTGACTTTATGGCTGTGGTGTAATTAGTCTGCTCCTCAGACAGTGAAATGTGCTTCAGATGTGGGTCACGGTGCGCAACTCTCATTACTACCCCCAAAGAATCATGGGAAACGAGGAAACCGGCCTGAACTCAACAAAAGAACAGTTATTACTGTTGGAAAAAGGCACTATTCAGCAATACTGAGCAACTTCATAGAAAGCCATGGAGCGTTCCCACTTGTGGAATTGTGTGTTTACCTGGTGCTACGTCGTTTGTTTTCTTGACCCAATAAAGAAGCTTAGCACAGCAGAGGATAAGAGTTAATGACATTTAACAGCCGATTTACTATTTACAGAACTGCAGCGCGGTCAGTAGGCAAGACCTCTTAACATGCTAACACTGTTAGCATGTTCAGTATCTTTATATGTCCATGAAATATGTATTACAACAAAATGATTAATAACTCCATTGGTAGGAATCAGTTTATGGTTCATACCAGCAAAAACACAGACGAGTAGCAAATAAAGAATAAATCTGATCCAATTGTGTAGCAAAACTAGCCTTAACACGCAATGCCATTAGAGTCAGGAGCTCCACCTCCGCCAACATGAACAATGAAGAACGCAGTTATTTCATAACAATGGCACCTGTCAGGAACGTAGGACAGATTAGCAAGTGAACAATCAGTTCTTGAAGTTGACAAGATGGAAGCATGAGAATCTCAGTCCCTTTGACAAGGACCTTGTGATGGTTAGAGCATCTAACAGTGTTCCAGGTGTGCAGTAGTTAAGACCTACCAACATTGATGGTATGGTGATGCTGGTCGTCTCACAGCACGTACGTCCTGGGTTCAATTCATATACATTCAAGTAGGTCAGGTGGACTGGGGACGCGAAATTACGATAGACTAGTGACCCGTCTAAAGGGGTTCACCTTATGAGACCTGGAATAAGGAATTAGGAAACGCAGCTCAGAAGATGAATTTGTGAATATTGATAGAAACACAAGAATTTGTGACATAAATTTATACTTTATGAGGTCAATTTTTAGGAGAAAGAGCAAAAAACAAGTTCAAAATGTTTTTTATATTGGTATGGAAAGATTTTCAAGGTTCCAGTATTGGCATCAGTTAGAAAAAGTGGCATCTATTAACAACATTATTAGTATTATTATTATTCTAGAGAATAAAATAAAGGAGAAACCAGAACTAAACTTGACATTCTTCTTAAGTAAAATATATATGTATATATTTTTATATTTATATGGCACATTTTAAACCTTAATGGTAAGAAACGTCATGTGATTGGTATTGATACAATACTCAGTTTCAGTTGGGTTATCGATATGGGAAAAAGTGGCCATTTCTGATAAATATCTTTGAATTATACTAAGACCATAGACAGTAGACAGTTACATATTAGATTTACACTTGTATTCACAGCAAATTGCTTAAATTGAAATTACCAGCACTGCACAGAATCTCCGATTTAATATTTCAGACGGATATTCAATGGTGTATTTATTGACCTGTTATATTTATCTGTAATACTAATCCAGGAGGTGTTTATGCATCAAAATCGATGTATATACACCAGAAAAATTCACATTCCTTTGTTCAGACATGTCCAGGCTTGTGTAACACATCAAGCACATTTGTTGTACACTAGGAGGCACCATTCCATAACATTTGAGTGCACAGGCTTAGTGTAGGGATTGAAAAATTCATGCCAGCATGAAGCAAGGAAGCAAATAACGGTAGACGTTCCTTTGTCAGAGAACAGAGCACCAAACCAAAGTCAGGCCCATGAATTTATATGGAAATAATCAACTACTTTATTATTCAAACGGCGCAGTGTCCCGAGTTTGTTTTGCCGCACTATCTGGCCCCAGTGCTTGTCAAATAGTGATATTTCTTTCCTCTATCATGGCAAACAATTACCTTTTATGACACCATGCAGACTGGGCCGTTTGGTGTGGCACAGCTCGCATAAACTAATTTCCCCGTCCTCTAAATCATGCCGGTGATACAGGACGAGAGCAAATTTTGAAGGCGAGTGTCTTAAAAGGTGGGAGAAAGAAGAGAGTGATGTGTCACATTGGGAAGATAATTTGAAGTAAGTGTGCGTGAAGAAGAAATGAGGAACCGTTATCATTGTCTGATGACTTCCCTCAATTCTGGGTACTGTCAAGGTAACAGCCGGAATCAAATTACGGAAACCAAATTGGTTCTTCCATTGTCCTAGGGTTCGTTCTGGTGTCTCGCTGCAAATTTTGGAATCGTTTCGATGTTCATGGAAGGCTTCCTGTGGTGGCAACTCATTCTTCCCCGTTCAGATATAAATGCAAAACATTAGGCCAAATAAGTTGAATATTTTATTTGCAAATGAAGTAGTAATATCTCAGAAACCGTAAAAATATACATTTGTTTTAACTTGTGAGGGGCATATTTACAAGAATGGATCTTCTAAACAGACTCGACCTCAAAACAAGGGCTACAGCGGAGGGGATAAAATGTGTGTGTGTGTGTGTGGGGGGGGGGGTGATGAGTCTTCTCCCCTTGTTCGCTGGGTTTAACAACCACCGCTTCAGCAGTACATCCAGTTTTATTCTTTATCCTAGACAGAAACAGTCCAAATCCCACAGTCTTGCAAAAAAACAAACAAAAAACTAAAATAGCATCTCATGTCTGGCAGTGGAAAACAGCATGGAACATGGTAATGGAGAATAGACTGGAGAAACATCAAATCAGAAGCTCAGAGAAAGAAACAATCATGGACTACTGTGCAAGACATATTTACAGTTGCAGACTCAACTGAATGCAGGTAGAAATACCAAAGCAGAGCTTTCCCGGCATCTGCTCAGTAGATCGTGCAGTTCTCTAGGCAGGTGCCATCTCCCATGCTTTTACTCCATCTTACACGTCTACGTCAAACCGACGGCGGCTTCTTAACGTAACCAGGGACTACTTGAAGCCTTCTGCCATATGGAAAGTAGTTTTAGTTTTGAATCCAACTTCTTCATGATTGGGAAACTTCTTCCCAATTATAAGAATCATTAGTAGCAAAAACGTAGAATGTTTCTAAAAGAACAGCTCCAAAACGCCAAAATTCAACCACTTCTCACCAATACAAACTAGCCGTTCCAATATTTTGCAATGTACAGATCAATCTTTACTAATATTAACTACATTTTATCCAGCTTTTTGTGTTTCCATGAGTTAAAACACCAGTTTTGATGTTTATTTGAATGTTTGAATTGTAATTATTACTTATTTATTACGTAATTATTACTAATTATTAAACTCCAACTGATTTTTAACCAGCAAAAAGTTCACAACCCAGATGCTTTACAGAATTTTTGAAAACAGAGACCAGGAGAAGGCGAGTTACAGAGAGAGAAGAGGTTTCAGTTTTTGAATGTGGGCGGAGAAATAACGTCAGAGCCTCTAAGTGAAGAAAGTTCCATGTCTTGGGAGTTGCAATGCTAAATACCATGAAACTCAACGATGGAAATTTGCAAACCAGAAGCTGAAGATCTGAGATGGTTAATGTAATTCTGTAAGATTGAGTGCTTTAAATGGAAGAATTTTACTTTCTATGTGGGTATTGAACAGAAAGCCAGTGAAGGTAATGGAGGATGTGTCTCCAGAGCATTTAGAGTAAAGACTATAGTTGCAGAGTTTTATTTGTACTGGAGCCAGGAAACTATTCTCACATTACATTTTTGCTTGAAACAATTTAAATTTTAGCACAGAAAATTGAACTTTTAGCTGTAGAAACATTTAAAACTGAATTCTCACTACTAAACTCAAACCTTCCATGCATGTAAAGCTGAAAGTTGACTTCTTAGATTTTTTCCGCCATCAAATTTCTAAAAAGTTAATTGAATTTTTATGTCTAATAAGAATTTCAGATATAAAGGATTGAAAACTAACACCTTTTCTCATCATCAGTACACCATTGGCACTATGTTACCATTTTTATCTGCTATGGTGGGTTTTTACTCTTAGAAGTCAGTTATTGAGTGAAATAACAAAATTTAAAAACTAATTTTTGAGGGTGTGCAGTTTTGTTTGGGGGAAAAATGCACTTATGTTTATCATATGCGTCTTCGTTGTATATCAACACTAACTACAAGTTAAAGAGATTATGAATGGAATACCTGTATCATATAAATGAAGTGATGCAATTACATTTATTACATTACACTGAAACAGCTATGTAATGCATATCAAATGACAATAATAACGCGACACTTCTAAGGGTGACCACTTCGCATTGGGTCTTAAAAATTGGGGCGAAGCACCACCTGACACTTGACTGGAGTCTCAACAACCACACCGCTGGTGGACAAGTTTGGTCGTCACCTTTCGTAAGTGTAGTGTCACTACAGACATACACACAGACATACATACAGACATGCATGCAGGGTGTTGAGCACTGACTGAGGCAAACTGACTCAGACGCTACCGTTCAAAAGTTTGGGATCACTGGATTGGGTTGATAACTCTGGGCCTGGATTCCTCTCCTCAAAGACTCTAAATCTGAAGATTATCTGATGAGTTGAACCAGATGTGTTTGTTGGAAACCACCAAACGGTACAGGACACTGACCCTCCAGGACTGGAGCTGCTCACCATTGGTCTACAATGTAGATAAATTATTAATAACAAAGAAAGAAACCGTGAATTTGCAATAATTGAGAATTAACTTACAACAAAATCTTCCAACTATTCAGTTATCATGAATAGTTGAAAATAATGAAAATTACACAAATTTTAATCATTTAAATGCTTTGTTTCTTCAAATATTAATTCATTCCTGAAAAAAAATAAAGAAAAATACATTTTTCTTCCCAAATTACTTCACACTGAAAATCCAGTTATTATTGAATATGTATTCATAAAGAATAATCATAAATGTCACTCACATTATAAACCTGTGAGTGATTCCAAACTTTTCAACAGTAATGTACACTTTACTTAATATCAGAGTGTGTGTGCTGGCCCAGGACAGGTGGGTTTAAAAATGTCCACTGCCCTTCACAATATGAGGACATTTCAGTATAAATGGAACAAAAGATGATCCAAAATCCAAGACTTTTTGCTCTGTATAGTTCTCAGCATCTCCAAAGGCAATTTATTGGGCAGTATGATGTAATTTACTGTGAAACACACTAATATTATATAAATTATAAATAATATAGTAAGCAGTGTATATCCGTATGGTCATCATCCAATACTTGGTTTGGCTAAATGATGCTTTAGCTCCTTTTACTAAACAAATCCACGTCATGGCTGGAGATGAATCTGAAAATTAATCACAAAAAATATATGTTTTATTTAATAACCAAGCAATGCTTGCTACCTGGCATGGAATTTATTCTATAGATGTTTTTGTTTTTTGCAGCCCTTCTCCATTCAATTGAGCTATGACCATACACCCCACTCAACACTGGGAGCATGTAGGTTAACGTGCTTCCTCTGAGACATGTGAGGCATCAGTTTAACACATTTGGAAGAAAAACGCCAGTCCGTCAGCCCATGCTGGCTGGCACCACACTGAGTGGGCATCCCGCTAACCCAGAGCCAATTATCCTCTCTTGGCTTCCCAGTCGTGGATCCAACTCGAGCCCCAAAAAGATGATTTTTTATACCATTTATGTGAAGAATTTTGCATATACAGCGACTGCTTTCCATTAGTGAAAAGAGTGATTTGAACAATAGTGTGTGCACCCCCTAAGCAGTTTCCTGTGTGATTACGGACCATTGGTTTGCGTCTGTGGGGTTAAAACGCACACACACCAGTTCCCTTGTGTTCTCCCACCGGTTCCCCCCATTCCTCATCGTCCACGCCATGACAGCACATCCATCACACTTAGTGACGCCACTGCAGCCAACACCACCCTGCGACTACTCACTTAGATTTGAAAGCGTGTGTGTGTGTATGGGACGGAGGGCGACAAATATAATTCAGTTGAGTGTGTGTACATGTACACAAGCGTAAGTGAGAGTCTTGTGTGTGTGTGTATGTGTTGTACGATTACAGCGAAAGGTTATGGGAAGCGTCTAAATCATGTTTAGAGCAGTGAGCCACTGTATTACACAGCGTAACAACTGCAACCATAGAGGAATGATAAACAGAGGTTTGTCCTCTCCCCACATACACACAAAACTGAAAAGGGGATTCGTACCCTCAAAAAAACAAAACCCAAAGCATAAGGGGGCATGGGACGTCTCTTCAAGTGACAAGTCTGCTTGGTTCTACATTTTTGCAGATAAAGTGGTTACATGGGCCTATACAGGAATTTAGGAGGAGATGCTGCCATTTAAGATAGATAGATGGATCTCCCCAGAGAGACGGATCTCTTAACGCTTAAAAGAAAATGCATCTACAGTACTGGTGGCCATTAACTGCGACCACCGCTCGATAACGTAAAGGATACTGTGTGCGTATATCTATCTGTATGTACAATATAAAACATCGTTATAACTACAACATGTACTATACACAACTAGGTGCATCTGAAGCGGCTGCCCCGTTGTGGAGGAACCTCCCGTCATCCCGTCGCCAGCCCAGGCAGCCAGTCACGTTCAAGTCGATGCCAGTTGACCTGTCGGTGCGCTGCTGAGAAGGATACGGGAAGAAAACAATCTCATGGGAAGAGTAGACAGGACTGAGAAGGCACACAAAATAGGCTACTCGCCTGCTTCGAATCTCTCAAATGCAACAGGTGGGCTTTTCGGGGACTCAGAGAGGGATAATGACGGGTCCTGTGGCAGAGGAACAGAGGGGTTGCTGACACAAAGAGGCAGCCGTCCTGCTACAGCACATCATAAGGGGTACTAGAGTAGAGCCTTGGGGCACGCCGATGCACTCACTCATGCAGGCACGCTCAAGTATTGATACAGTAGCAGTCCACAGTTTGGACACACGAAGAAATGCACAGGTGGCCATTAAGTGTTCAGAATGGGGAATTTTGTCACGTGGATCCTAATGAAGCTGCATAAGTGAAGGCCGTCAAGGCTACGGGGCTACAGAATCAAAATTAAGAAGTTAATTTCAATTCTTCTAACCCACTATGAATCAAAAATGTGGAAAATTAGCACTAAAAGTGTGTCCAAACTCTGGAATGGTACATCCCAGTTGTAGCAAACTCTTCTCCACGTTGGTGTAGTATTATATTTGTTAATTTGTGCCTCAAATACTACGAAAAGTACCACTGGGTATTTTAAAAATGAAGCAAAACAAAAGCAAACACAGTGGCTAAAAACATTCATTGATTTCCACTCAGGATTTGGTTTCTCTGTAATATCGTAAATAAGGTAAATAAAGCTATGGATAGTAAAACAACTGTAGACTGTAATGAGCACAGGACGTGTGCGAGTCGGTCAGAGAAGCCAACAGTGTCCACTCCCATGAAAAACCTCTGAGTACATCCAGGCCATGTATGTATATAGACTTAAACAGGTAAATATATGGAACATTGAACAGTCGTCACACAGTGTTATGTGATATCAGAACTGTTGCGCAATGTGCGAAAGGTGGTGAATAAATAGCCGACGTCCCATCGTGTTCACACGCCTTTTCGTGACGAAATTCGTCCCGTTTCTGACATCTTGTTTTCTTTGTTCCGAACGTTGAGTTTCCAATGTGCCGTTCTGGTAAAGAAAGGATGCGACCAGAAAAGATCTGATCATCTCAGATTGTCCCTCACGTCACATGTTTCTTCACAAAGTGAGAACTGTTCCTTAATGTTTTTTTTGTCCCTCCACTATCCGTCCGCTCCTGCGGTTTCATAAACTCAGCCCGCCTTGGCTTTCTTGGCCCCTTCGGCTTCGCGATAAATAAATAAAACCCCTCTTGGGGGGCAATCTTTCCACCTCGTCGCCCGACATGCTTCCAATGGCTTCAAAGTCGAACAAGAAAGAAGAGGGAAAAAAAAAAAAAAAAAAAAAGACTTCAAAAGGAGAGAGTGGGGGGTGGGGACGTGGGGGTAAAAAGAGCGAAAGCATGAGAAGGCGAGCGGAAAACTTTTCTTGTTGTCTCCCTCATTTTCTTGTATAATTCAGCAGGGGGCAAGCACTTCGTATGTTCCCGTTAAAGTATGCATTCATTTAAACTTGCAACGTTTATAATATTGATTCTTACAGAGGCTTACATCCGATATTTTTTTTTGTACATGGTATTAGCTCATAACTCATGTATCTGACACTGGGGGGTCAGGCGGGGGGTGGGGTGGGGTGTACCCGTCCGAAGGGTCTTGCCCTGTCCCCCTAGACAGTTTGAAAGGCTGTACTCTGGCCTGGAATCATGACGCCCGGGGGCATGGGCATGCCCATTCTCGGGTTGAGCAGCCTGAACTTGGGTGTGCCGGGGGGTTCGGGGGTCTTAGGCACCACCTGGGCGTAGGCTGGGGGTGACTGCTGGAAATCGGGAGGCTGCCCGTTCTCCTTAAGGGCGGCGACGGCAGGGGGCCGGGGGCGATGGCCGCGGGGGCCGCTGTTATGCACCATGGACTGGGTAGAGGAGGCACCGGAGCGGGAGCTGCCCGAGCGAGATGACGACAGAGAGTTGGGCTTCACCAGCTTGGCCTTGGGAGCCTCCGCATCTTCCCTGCACAAATGAACAACAAACATGGACATTAGCGCAGTGTGTGGAACTCGGAGAACTTCAGATAACCCTGCATTTTACATGGAGGTTTCCCCACTCCTGCTGAAACTTTTCATCTTCTCATTTTATTACACAGCACATACTTGGGTCATTACATAAGTGATAAAAAAGGAAAAAAAGTTAAATTGCCCATTCCTAGATTAATAAAAATGTCTGTATGTCTGTCCATCCATATATATGTATAATATCCATCCATCTATATGTCCATCCAACCATCAACCCATCCACCATCTATATATCCAACCATCATCCATCTATATATCTATACATCCATATATCCATCCATCCAAAATGTCCATATGCCAATCCATCATCTATCTATATATCCATCCACCCATCTATATATCTATCCATCCACCTATACATCCATCCATCCACCTATATCTATCCATCCACCTACCTATACATCCATCCATCCACCTATACATCCACCAATCCACCTATACATCCATCTATAGATCCACCTAGATATCCATTCATCCACCTAAATATCTATCCATCCACCCACTATATATCCAACCAACCATCCATATATTCATCCATCATCCATCTATATATCCATCCATCCATCTATATATCCGTCCAGCCACCTATACATCCATCCACCTAGATATCTATCCATCCACCTAGATATCCATTCATCCACCTATATATCTATCCATCGACTATATATCCAACCATCCATATATCCATTCATCATCCATCTATATATCTATACATCCATCTATCCAGCCATCCAAAATATCCATATGCCAATCCATCATCCATCTATATATCAACTCATCCAATTATCCATATCAATCCATCTATATATCCACCCACCCATACATATACCTATCCATCCATCTTCTATATATCTTCCATTCATCTTCTATATATCATCCATCCATCCATCCTCTACATATCCATCTATCCATCCATTCTTCCAAATATCTACTCATATATAATCCATCCACCCATCCAATTATCCATGTCAATCCATCTATATATCTATCCATC
>JBBIGC010048333.1:0-11504 GCA_037576955.1 Lepidarchus adonis | reverse complement strand
CTCTCTCTCTCTCTCATTTTTTTTTAGCATTTTTATTGTTGGTAGATCTTTTTGACTTGGTCAATTTAAAAGTAGCTTGCAAGCCAGAAAAATGTATGTGCACCCCTGGTGTAGACACTTTCAAGGCAGGTTTTCATTCTTAACATGTTGAACATGGGAGCGAATAAAACTGGCATCATGAAAAGTCCATTTTAAACTGTGTGGATGCTAGGTTAAGCATGTGCCTGTTAATATCACATATTCTGTATCAGGACAACAGCCAGAAACCTTTAATTACTGCCAGGATTAAACTCTTTATCTTCTCTCTCTCTATCTCTCTCTCTCTTTCCCTTTTTCATTTGATTTGGAAATATCAGCAGTGTTTTACATTGTGGCCAAATTTAATGCTGCTTGGTTTTTTTGGGGGTTTTTTGTTTAAATTAAAGTATAGAATTAGTTTTTTTGCCAATGTATATGGGGGTCCTCAAATTATATCACATTCAGAGGAACCGCACCTTGACGAATTTTGACATAAGTCAGAACTCATGGATGTAATGATGATGCAGAGGTTTTATTGAACAGCACTGTGCTTTATTAACAGCCGGTAACATGAACGGTCTTATATTACAGTAGGAAATGTTGTTCCAGATAGAAATGCTCTCACACTGATGGTGCCTTAGCACAGTGCACTATTAACCCCCATCTCACCCACCAATCCACATGAATCTTATTCAACACTAACACTGAATAAAACATAAAATTCTCAGCAATTACATCAAAAAACAGCACAAAACCCTTCTCTCTCCCCTTCTCTGCAAACATGCAGGCTCACACACACTGCACGTGCTCACCTCCTGGCACTTGTGTATTACCATAAAGCATTTAGTAGGCATTCAACTGCATTTTACTACATATATGACAGTAAATATGCGCATAAATATGTAAGTTAAGGACCCCATGTATAGTCAAACCCTGTTAGCTCACCTCTGTAATCTCTCAAACCCAACCTCTCGCCATGATAGTTTGCAGGACAGATTTCCTTCTATGTATGATAGCTCGCCCACCCTACCTCTCACCAAATTTATAGCTCAGACCAATAGGTGCGAGCTAACAAAGTTTGACTGTACAATGTTTTTTTCTAACAACGACTATATATTTTTGCATTTTATTATAATTGCACGTGAGGGACTTTTTCAGTTTATGTTGTTTTTTGCACCAAAACTTAATTCATGTTTACTTCACTATTATCCAAACATTATTTATATCCTAGAATTAAACTGGCTTATTAAATCTCAGCGGCATTCTTTCTGTCTCCAGGTCATCATTTCATTATCTTTTAACAAGAGAAACGATCTGAAGTTATGGAAGTTAAACCCATAACAGTTTAAAACTCACTATTGGTGCAAAGAAAGACATTAAACAGCCATCAACATATAAAATACTTGTAACGCCAAAGAAATACATTTTTACAACTCTAAGGGATGGCTTCCCAATTAAAATTGAAGCCTTGTCCTTCAGGTGGAGAAGCTCCATTCAGGATGTTGTATAGTCTAAGACTAGGCTTAATACCTGCCTGAGACCTGACCCTCTGTGTAACAAAGACTGCCTTTTGAAATTTAGACATGGACGTCCAAAGGGTATTTCACACCCAAACGTTTACATATTTAAAGTCACTGCTGGTGTTTAAATATATACCGTGCAAAAGCTATTCAGTCATACTCACCAGTGCTAGTGGGTAGGTAGGGTGTGTGTTGAGTCTCTGAGCATGTCATGCCATGGAGGTCTGCTCAAAACTCATAAAAGACTTCTTTCATGCCTGGAGACAGGATCACAAGGTCTGGATAATCACATTGCCTGTTAACCCCTTCCTTTACCCCCTTTAGGCCAGTAACAAGCTGAAATAGGTCAACAGCTCAATTTAGTTTTTAGTGGAGTCAGGAGTTCACTGACCATGTTGCTTTCACTGTTCTTCATGTGAAAGATGTGATTCTGTTCAGTTCTGTGTGGATGCTCGGTAAAGCTTAATAACATTTCACCTGCATGTTAATATCACATTCTGTATCAGGACGACGACAGCCAGAACAATTTTATCTTCATTTCTCTCTCTCTCTCTCTCTCTCTCTTTTCAAAAAACTTGGAATAAACTTTTGTTACATTTAGGTTTCATCAAAGTGAAGAGTTAATATATACAATGTTTTCTTATGACAGTGACTATATTTTCTTGCATTTTATTATCATTTGCCCTCAAGTCACAGGCGAATGTTGGTTTTTGCACAAAAGCTTAATTAATTTTTACATTACTATGATCCAAACGTTCTTTATTTCCTATAATTAAACTGGAGGATTTGGTTACTGTGTCTTTAAAAGTGTTCTATGTAAATTATGTCTGCTCTGATTGGTTGCCCTGCAAGTACATAAAACAGGCTTACGGATTGAGCCATCAAACACATTCGGCTAAATTGACTAAATCACTGTCAGTGGTGAACAAACCAAACACACTATTTCCACACCACACCATTCATTTATTTAATCGTTCATTCGTATATCAATGTCTTTGTTTATTTTTAGAATGAACTTAGCCTGACAGACAAAGGCTGTTTTCAATCGAGGCCAAAAGACTGTGTTTCATTTCTCGCGTAATTTTCACAAAATGTTTTTGTCCTGGTTTCACTCTGCATTTAAGGCTCTGATGCAACCGCTGCTCAACCCACGCATTGGGAGGGGCTTTCTGGAAACGTATGGAATGTCCGCGGATCTGCGTAATATCCTGTTTTGCCATTGGCTAGGTACATGAAGCACCGCCCACACTATTTAAGTGTCCGCTGTACGTCACAGTGCCTATTACTATTTTGGCAACGAGAGGATGACGAGAGCGAAGTAGACACCGAGCGAGAGATGATTTTGAACGGAACCAGAACTCAACACTGTTTCAAGATGGATTTTCTTCTCTCACGCTACAACACGCTTATTGTCGAAGATATCAGCGAGTTCAACTGCGCAGCCCGAAATCTTCGCTGGAGTGATTGTCAAGCGACTGGTTGATGTGAAAGGTATGGGTTTGTTGTAGCTACTGTCCTGACGAAACACAAGGTCCTATTTTTAACTGGATTACCAGGTCCAGAGTGAAGGCTTGCGAGAACGTACTAGCTTAACGTTTACTTTAAAATATTTGCTTCACTGAGACATCGGTATGTACTGAAATATGTCAGATATTTAAGACGTTATTTAATCAGAAATGTTACTTCAGTTCGTGCCCCTGTAGCTGGACCGTTGCCATGGTTACTATGTGAGCGTAAGCAGTCACCTGACCTGTGGGGGGGCTTTCAACTATCAGGATTTCTCCGTTTAGCCCAGAATTATTTTATCTGCTGAGTTTGTAGAGTTGTTATCTACACAGAACCACTAGCCCATGTTTAGACCAAAGTCAAGACTGCCCAGTAGATAAAGAGCTGAGGAACCTTCTTAATGTATAGTTCACATCTTTGTTGTTTCTGTTTGAGAATGCCCCCTGAAATGAAGCTGACCTAAAGTATCGCTAATAAAACATAAGCATGTAACTGGGTGTTGTTGGTGAACATTTGTAGTAATTTTCCATTCTTTTGTTGTCTTACAGAGTAATCATCAATGCTATGGCACTGTTCACCACATATCTTCGTAATCTATTGTATTGTTGGTGCCTACAACAGGCAGCCCTGTACATTTCATCTCTGGAGAACTGTGTGTTTTATGCTAACATGGGAAGGACAAATGAAAATGTGCCACTTAGTCCATACACCAGATTATCCATCCTTACCATGTTAGAGAAAATTGGACTTAATCTGTGGGAAGTTATGAAGAAAGTCATCCATGGCCGTTTGAGTGTACGACAGCTTCTGAATTCCAAAGATTTATTGTTGTGTTCTGGAGAAACAATGGCCATGACGGGCAAGTCAAAGACACAGGCTGTGGGCTTGGAGGCCCAGGAAAGGCCTGGATGGGAGGCTGGGAATATGGAAGTCATTCCAACCAACGGGGACCAGAACATGACTGGATTGAATCCACAAACTCACACCAAATCAGACAAGATTGCAGCTGATGAAGTTGACCTTTCAGAATGGCTAGAATGGGAGTCTGATGAAGAAAATGAAGATCTTGATGAGGAGGAACAGTCTGCACAGGAAGATGATGATTCAGACTGGTCAGATGATGATGATGGAGAATCAGAGGAGTCCACAGAGAGCACAGAGTTATGGGAATCTTTTCTCATTAGTCATGATCCCTACAATCCCCTCTACTTCTGCTGCTCCACTGGACCCAAAGCAAAGTCTACAGACACCACAGAGAAATGTACAACTTCAAACCACAACGTCAGTGAGTTCAAGAAGCCAATATCTGCAGAAGAACACAGTCCTTTGGAGCTCATAAAGGAAAGAACAAAGAAGGTAGATATTCCACTGAAACCTCGGTTCTAATCAAGTAATGTTTACATTTACATCTGTCCGTATTTAGGCTTTGTGTCCTGGCAATAGAGTGAGCTGGGTACCAAGAATAATTTCTAAACATAGACATGTTTGGGAATAGATTTGACACAATGCTGAGTCACATTTTCACATGTATCACCACTATTAGTCATGAGGCTGGCGGTCCTGCACAACTGCTGATAGCATCTTTTTTTTTTTGACAACACCCTTATGTCGCACCCAATGACTCGGCCTAAATATGACTCCTGTGACATGTGACATGTTTATGGTTAAATATAATTACATTTACACTCCCCTTAATCACTAAAAATGCCCTGTTATTCATACAGGTCACCTAGACAACTAACACAGCTCTTGTTTAAAAAAAATAAAATAATAATAATTAAAATATTTGGAGCAGAGTATGTAATCTTAATATGTGCATACAGTTCTACCTGTCATTCATTTATTTCCAACCCTAATTTTACAGGCTTGTGGTAAATTACCACGGTTTTCCTCCCTTTTATGTAGTATATAACAAATTTAAAGACTCAGGACAGCCAGTCAAAACTGAAGTAATTGTAGGGATGGGCAATATGGGAAAACTATCATCAATACACTGTCATTGTTTTGGAACATAAAAGCTCAAATCATCAAGAGAGGAAGTATTTTGAAAGAAAATAGTAAGATATAGGTTTTTATTTATACCATCTTATTCTCTTTAATGGCTGAATTTATTCCCTGACCTGTGAGTGCTTTATTTTGTTTCAGGTACGTTTCAGCGAGGAGGTAATGGTGCACCAACTGGTGGTCTGGAGATTTGCCAGTCAGGCAGCACGGGACGGATCCTGCTGGTTGGAGATGGCCAGAGACAGGGAGCGTTTCAGGAGAAGAGTGGAAAAGACCGGAGAGGTGCTCAGTCCCTGCTTAGCAGCCCGGCATAGAGACAGGGTTAGGGACCGACTTCAGAGGGAAGCTCAGTTTTAAATCTTAAAACAGGTTGGCGCTGCGGTCGCTGAGGGGAATCCCCCGGCACGAGACGGGTCCTTCAGGACAAAAGAGTAGCCGCTGTCCGCCGACACTGCCCAGCCCTGCCAACCCCGAGGAGGAGATGGAACTGCTCACAGGATCCAACCAAGGGCCAGATCCTGTGAGCAGTCCTGTGACAGGACAGAGTGACAGCAAGGAGTGGTGCCCGGCCACCAGGGGGCAGAAAAAATTACCTTTTCCCCAATAAATGTTTAAAAAAAAAAAAGAAAAGGCTGGTGAATAATTATGCCCCAAAAATCTGGGGCTTGTCACACATTTTACTACTGACTACTGATGCTGTTTTCTTCATTTACTGTGTTTACACACTATTTGTCGTTGGTATTTAAATGTTTTATATCTTTTCTCTGCCACTTTAGTATTTAATTCTTGACATTGTTACTGCACTACAATAAGCACATTTTTTTGTATGCATTGCATTTTACATTGTACTGTCTTTTTTATTTTAGTTTTTTCAAACCGTTTCACTTTTAAATTGTATTTGTACAAAAACAACTGAATGTTTTAACTGTTGCTTACTTTTTGTTAAAGATTTCTAGATAAATGGAATGAGACTGAGTTTTAAAGACTTTTTGTTGGTCCTTGAACATGCTTACACAGGAACAGATGTCCTGTCTCCCATGACTAGCTGCTGGAAGCAGGGACCGGGTCAGACTTACAGGAAGTGGTGTCATTTCTTTTAATAAATGTTCACTGAAAAATCCTTTAGGAATTATTGTACAGTAGGGATGCCCTAATCTGAAGTAATCTTTAGTAGTTCACACTCGCTAAACCTGGCAGTTAACAGGCAAGAAATCACCAAGCTGCTTGAAGCTGGCACTCTAGCGCCAGATTTGGACCCTTGTTCTTTGAGGCCTTTTGTTTTAACAAACCCAGTTCCTGCTCTAATCTGTCTACACTAAGAACACTTATGGTAAGAAGACATCACTAGTGCTGGTATAGAAGATTTTTTTATTACATAAAATGCAAAAATACAGCAAATGTTTTTGTTCCAGTTGACAACAGTCATTTATCAGCAATACTTACAAAAGGATTAGTTAGAAACAGGTAAAAATAAATAGTCTTTGTATACTTGGTCCCTGTGTCACCTTTGAGTGGCAAACTGCAAAAGCCGCTCATGGTTCATAATGTTCAGCCTTTAAGCACAATCTTCTAAGAAAGTATTTTCTCTTTAACAAAAGTAGAGTAAGCTGATTTAGTAGTAGCTGTACAAAAAGATTAAAGTGATATTGTTGAAATGGAAATGATTCAGTCTCGATATTAGCTGATGCTCAGTCGTGGCACTTTTGACTTGAATTCGTGCAAAATATCGTAGCAAAACCCTGCGGGGTGACTGTAAATGTGCCGAGGATGACATCAATTACACAGAAGGATTATTTCTATCAAGGGTCCATTCTCCTCATCCCAGTATCAGAAAAGTGAACTTTAAGCCTAAATCCAACAAATCTTTCGGTAAGAAATTTCCCAGAAACCCCTCACAAAATGGGGGCCCATGTAGAAGTACAACCTATTAGCAAGCATTAGCCAGACAATCTCAGGAGAGCGTTCCATTACATGCAGTTCACCAAACAACGTCCATGAAATTGTGTATGAGCAGAAGCAAAAGTTTAAATCCATCCTTCAACAGAGCCCACAATAAACCACCAGTAGCACAAAATGATTAACATTATTACAGCTCTTCCTTTTGTGTTAAGCGTTGTTAAAGTATTAACACATATCAAACCTCTCCCTTCTTTAAATGAGATCAAACAAATTCATATATCTGACTTACCTCAGCCCATGAATGTCATTACTCTATAAATCAGACCAGTGTGTTAATAGTAAATGTAATTATAAAGGATTTTTTTAGTATATAGTTAGTGTATAATCCAGAAGATTTTGATCAGTTAGATATTTTATACTGTATCAAAGTACAGCACTAATAAGGCTCTGAAACAAACAAATAAGCTTTTTCATAAACCTACATAGTGATTTTCAAAGGCTTATTCCAACAGGTATAAGTTAACAAAACTTTGCTATGGGACAATTATGTCAAAAGTGGAAAAAACAAAACTTAGCTCCAGAGATCCTGTGATGGGACCAAGTTCTAGAAGAACAACCATAACGGCAGACCTCCACTGATCTGGGCTTTATGGCAATGTGGCTTCTACTCAGTGCAAATCACATGAAAAAGACCTGAAGGAATCTCAGGCTCATCATACTGGAACAATATTCTATGATCTGATTGGTCTAAACCAAGATTAAACTGTTTGGCCTCAGTTCTATACATTAAATCTTGAAGAAAACAGTAGAGAGCTACAGTTATGGTTGTCCTTCTGGAACTACCATCTACACACAGGACTAACTTCTGATGGAGGTTTGTATCCACACAGAAAAGCTCATATAAGTGTCCCTGATATTCTAGGGCATTGTACATAGCGAATTATTTATTAAAAAAAAGTGCTGACGCCTTCATTCTTAATACATATTTGGAAATATAATAAATCATATTTGAAAAAATTAAGAAATATATACTTTTACCAAGCCCACATGCGTAAGATAGCTTTTGTGCGAACGAACACAATTTCTTTGTGCTTTAAGTATGCAACAAACAGACCTGTGCAAAAAGTCTTGGAAGGAAATGAAATCTAAAAACTTTTACTAGACAGTAAACATTCATTAAAAACATTAAAATTACAATAAAAACCACATAAAAAATTGATTATGGTTTTGTGTGTGATTGTGTTCACTCAAAACCTCTCCTGGAGAAAGGCCAGTATGTACAGTTACCATCCAGTACCTTCAGTCAGTCCTGCATTAAGTTAAATCAAATCCATATAATGACTGAAGTGTACAGAGAAGTCAAGACCCAAGCCTCCTATGGTTAATTCACATTATTTATGTTTTTAGTATTTATTTAGATTGATTCTAATGTTGTTTAGTATGTTTACTGTAAACAGTTTTACACATAATTTTTGCCTGCCTAAGACTTTTGCACAGTACTTAAACTTTTGAGGGACAGACCTATGAATCTAACCGGCCATGACAATATTGAGCTGTGTGCTTGATTTGTGCTGTTTAAACACAATTAATTTTTCCTTCTGAATCATTTCAACAATAAACAACGAGGTGCAGTAAGTTATAATAGTGACCAAAATGCTATTTTCCTCAGTCTTGTAAAAAGTGCATCAAGAGCATAGTACTTCTGGTAGCACTGGTTGGTCAGGTGACCTTGATGGAAGGCTTCCGATGGACACACAGCAAAGTGACATAGGGAACCCCGATGAAGGCCCACTTCTCACTGGGCCAGAATTTGATCACCGGACCTTGTTCTGGAGCCTCCGAGGCTGCATCAAAATAGGCGAAGCACACACAGCCGAGGTAGGAGGCCAGGCAGATCAAAATGTGCCTATAGATACAAGCAATATTCAAATCATTTTTAAACTTCATCGCCTAAATCAGTTAAATCCAAATCTGTTTAGTGATTTAAAACATTCACGATCTCACTG
Organism: Lepidarchus adonis; assembly: GCA_037576955.1. NCBI lineage: Eukaryota > Metazoa > Chordata > Actinopteri > Characiformes > Lepidarchidae > Lepidarchus > Lepidarchus adonis. The sequence continues at coordinate 2,551 of JBBIGC010048333.1, read as the reverse complement.
AAGTCATCTGGAGACCTACAATGACACATACAGTCAAACATTTCAACATAGCCTCTATACAATGTATTTTGCTGGACCTGAATGAAAAACCACTGAATACAAAATCATGTACGATAGAATCGAATAGGCAACTGATGAATATAATGAAAAAGCTCTTTAAAAACACGACTATAATGCAATGTTAATATATTAACACAAATTGTTCTGTCTGGAGATGTAGAACAACCTAATGCAGCGAATGCAAACTTGATGTGTATTAATTCCACAATTAATTTTACTTCATTGTATGTGCAGTGTTTTCGGCTGAGAAGTTGCACTTTCTTATGACCAGACTCCTGACATTTGACATTTTAATTTTTTTATTTTATTTAATAAATGATTCAATTTTTTAATTTTTTGCTGTGTGAGGCGATGAAAATGTTGCAGGTTGTGGGAAATTGCATCACATTTCATGCCGATAGCAGATCCCAGTACATTTTAAGACAGCGAACATGATCAGACCATTGGCTAAAAAAATCAACATAGGGGGAAATCATGATGAAATTTATAACTGATTTAGAAATATAATAGTCATAGCCATGTAAAGTCTGGACACTCCTGGCAAGATTATGTTTAGTTGACTTTTAAAGTAAAAAATAATACACAGCACACAAACTTAGGTATGGTGGGCAAATTTTTAAATATAGCATGGATGTGAGGAAGTGTAGTTATTTGAAAACTCCACAGAGGAAGCCAGATCACTGTAAACTGTACTGTTGGAGTCATCAACCTTTTTAAAACAGAGCTACTTCACGGGTACTGAGCCATACGAATAGCGACCAGTTTTATACAGGCTTCTTAAATTTGCTCAGTTTATCTTTAGTTATATATTATTAATAATGATTGATGACACTTATCTATGAGAAAGCACTGATCACATTTATGATGAGACACAGTTGTAAAGAACTCTTCCCATTCACTGTGAAAATGATACATTTTCTTTTTTTTTTCTGCTTACTCTCCACGAACATTGTCATTACATTTATCTAAACTTCATGTATAATAAACATGTTTTAAATTGTTTTTCATATTGTCATTTTCAAATCTATATAAATGCAAATGTGATAAAAAAATAGCAACAGGATAAAATTTAATTTTAGATGCTGCTCATTTGTGAATTGTTGGAACAGGTGCGTGGACACCCCATGAGGTCTGTGTGGGCACCATGTTGGTGACCCCTGCTGTACTGTACTTCTGACTGAATACAATAAGAGGTTCCACAAAGATACATATCTCACAGACAATTACGGACAGATACCAGCAACTATACGAAACATCTGTTAGAAGGTAGTTAGGAGTAACAGGGCCTGTAAATAACAAACATGTCTAAACCCTCAACTACAGACACTAAATAGAGACTAGACTGAAAATTGCTGGAGTTTTCCAGGTGTAGTATGAGTTATGTTAAGCAAATCATCCCACTGTGCTGACTGAGCCTCCAGTATCAGAAATTTGCCTGATATAAACACATTAAACATCTGTCATTTAAACTCATTGTTATATTTTGGAGAAAAGGGGGCTTTGAATAATCAGCATTTATTTGTCACTAGTGAAAATCACCATTAGGACTGGACTGGATAATGGCTTTCTCCATTGCTAGTCAAATGTTAAGTGCACTCAATGGAAACAGATGGTAAGTGCAGTTACTCCAGATAATGAAGTGAACTACTTGTGCTCTCTACATGTTACATGAACACACACTTCAGTATGCTAAGTGGATGCAGAAGTGCACTCACCAGGCACAGTGTAGGTAAGGGAAGTTGACAGAGGACCACATCTCACAGAAAATTCGATCACTGATCCAGCACATCAGCGCCAGGGTCCACCAGAGGCCAGCTAGCAGACCTAGCTTAAAGACACGCAAGTTCTCACACCTGTGGAACACACACACACACACGCGCGCACACACGCGCGCGCGCACACACACACACACAGACGCGCACACACAGACTAAGGAGTCGGTCAAGAGGTGGAGGACTCCGTCAGCATTATTTAAAGGCCTAGGCAGTGTGTCACTGTCAAAATAAATGTGTGCTTCACCTGCACACTCTTCATTACCACTTACTGTTCCGCCTGCACACTCTTCATTACCACTTACTCTTCCGCCTGCACACTGTTCATTACCACTTACTCTTCCGCCTGCACACTCTTCATTACCACTTACTCTTCCGCCTGCACACTCTTCATTACCACCTACTCTTCCACCTGCACACTCTTCATTACCACTTACTCTTCCGCCTGCACACTGTTCATTACCACTTACTCCTCCGCCCGCACACTCTTCATTACCACTTACTCTTCCGTCTGCACACTCTTCATTACCACTTACTCTTCCGCCCGCACACTCTTCATTACCACTTACTCTTCCGCCCGCACACTCTTCATTACCACTTACTCTTCTGCCTCTACTCTTCAATACCACTTACTCTTCCGCCTGCATACTGTTCAATACCACTTACTCTTCCGTCTGCAAACTCTTCATTACCACCTACTCTTCCACCTGCACTCTTCG
>JBBIGC010048315.1:0-11504 GCA_037576955.1 Lepidarchus adonis | reverse complement strand
GGATTAAATGGCTGGAACATGTAAACGTGGAACAAACGTGGATCTCTTTATTTGATGCTCATGTAAACAGTTCGGTTTGGTTCTTTTAATCTGATTAAATTTAATCGGATTGAAAAAAAGTGTCCATGTAAACGGGGCTAGTGACAGCCATTTTTAATTACGACAAAATATTATTATAATTACCCAGACTCACCTCCACCCCAAAATATTGTCAATCTACACTGAGCATCAGTTACTGCAACAAAAAGAATTGTGGATTAGTTGGTAAAACTGTATTTTTTGCTATAAAACTACATAAAATCTTAAATGACATTTAAAACCATCATGCAATTGAAGTCATTTTCCCATTCTACAGTTTTCTCAGGCTTATGTTTCTCAATGGAGAGATAACGCACTGTCAATCAGAATAAAACAGACAAAATCCAGATCGTTTAGTCTGCAAAAGTACGCGGTAACACATAGATAAAGCATCTGGGCTGTGATGAATTACATTAACATTTGATTTACATTCTGACAGGTTGGAAACTGCTCTTTTATCTGTTTCAGTTACAACAAATATGTATTTTTCCTAAGACAATTCAACAATGACATCTCATCACATTTTAATAAACATTCTTTTCTGCTTATAGGTTTTACAAAAGTATAGAAACTGAACGTACCTTGTGGTTTTTCTGCTTGTGCCAGAGAGAAAGTTGTCCTACAGGATTCACCAGCCCCCAGCAGCTTCTCAAGTAAAATTTATTTAATAATTTGTCAAAGTTGCATAGATAGCTTGTACTGTTTCTCAATAAATATTAATTTTTTGTATTATTGCCTCAATCACACCTTTGTATAAAGCTATTATTCCACCTACGTTTTGCAGTGTTAAACCCACACACAGTTTTGAGATAGTGATCGTGTTCCAGGTCTGATAATTCCAAACTGAAAGTTTGTAGAGGACTCATGGGAAGTTAAGGAATTGGACGAACTAAACCGCATCTTTCTGCCAAATTTCATTCTGTAAAACCATAGTAACACCAAACAACAACCTACCAATTTCATTGAATCCTATAGAATCCAGCTAGCAACTGCCACAATAATCATCTAGCAGCCAGAAATACAATTGCAATGTCCTATCAAGCACATAGTAACCACCCGGAAAACCACGGAAACCATAGTGCAACAGCCTAGAACCGCTTACAGAACATGAACACACCACAAATCCATCTCTGGTTCATTCTTGTTCTATTCTTGCACACAAAACAGTATGACTGAAGTATGTTGGGCTTTCACCAGTAAGATGTCAATTATGCCCCCGAAATATTCAGAGACTACATTGGCTATGAGTGAGAAACAATACAATTCAGATGAAGATGTCAGATCCAACGCATCATCCCAAAGCGGAACTACATCTCATTCACATACAATGCAATTCAACACCAGGAAATCTGAACAGAACAGAGTGTGTTCCTCGATGGCTGACACACCATTTTTCTACCAGATTTGCAACCAGCCTTGGAAAAAGAACATCCTGGGCTCTGATGAAAAACACTCCCATCGCTTCACATGCTCTGCAGAAAAACCTGCTGTTTTAATATTCCTTGAAATGAACAAATGAGTATTAATACTATATCTTTTCATAAACAAAGTTTTTAAGCAAAATCTGAAAGCAAGACCTCATGATTCTTCATAACGTTTCGACAAGAAACTTCTGGATGGATAATGGAAAAACATGTTTCAATTGTAAATTTGCTTGAAAATTGTATATTGAAAAATGTAAATTGAAAAGTTTTCAAAACAAACTCAGGTGTGATAAACCACTATGTTTTAATTCTCTCTTAATAATAATATCATTCACTTAAAACTGCTTTTTGCATTTCCTTGTGTTGTCTTTGTCTTTTATTCAAATTTGTTTGATGATCTGAAATATTTAAGTGTGAAAAACAAGAAATCAAACACTTTTACAGACACACTGTAGTTTCATTACATTGGTCATATTCATTTAATTTAAATGTATTTCACAATTTAGTTGCATTTCATGGTGACTTTTATTATTAATAAAAGGAATATGGTACACATTTAAGCTCAATAAAAGTAGGGAAGATAAACTCACACTGGTAATGTATTCACAATAATGAACCACCCAAAAAAGTCGGTCTTAGAGAAGCTCTATGGTCTGAAACTGACCACTGGAGAAGAACAAGATGTTGACACACAAATTCAACAGATCGTCTACAGTTTCTAACAGAAGTTACAATGTAGTGGTTTCTAAAAAATTGATATCTGTAAAAGCTTCAGGCTAAAGAATACTACACACTTTATATCAGATCCATGTTGCCAGATACCAAACCTTTTCAAGCTGCTACTCATAGAATATTGTGGGGCATCTGCTTCCCAACTACATGTGACCAATTAGAAGCCCAGGACTGGCTAGAATCATTTTGTGGATTTTGGCTGCAGATGTCGATGGCATCCCTGGGAGTTAAACTTGGATGCTAGCAATAGAACAGAACCTTGTTAGTCAGTCATATCATCTAGGACTCTCAGATACAGTCTGTTTCTATGGGTTTACCTCTGGTGAGATGCTTTTGTAGCTCTGCTAATATGACTCATAGAAAAGTAAATTACATTTTATTTTCACATCCACACAGATCATGTCAATAATAGTAACCACAGGTACTCAGTGAGGAGACAGATGGAGGCGAGTAAATTGTCTTGAAATGATTGCAATCCATAATAACTGAAAGGACACCGCATTGCAGGCGTCTGAATTTCCTAAGCAATTTACAAAGAAACAAGGTTCATGCAGCGATGCCAATGTTCCGTCAGTCTTTGTGTTCATTGTGATTTATGGCACGAGCTCAACGAATGAGCTAAAGATTTTTATCTTGCTTTGGGAAAGCACTGCCAATGAGTTAATGAGTTTGTTTGAAAGCTGCCATGTTCCCCGTCAGAGATACAAACTACACCTGCGCGGTGCCGAGCTCTGTTAATTGTGTCCGTTTTCCAGCCCTGGTTTTATTCACGCCTGATAAATCTGCAGCCGCGATGCTCGAGATGGACTGAGGCTCAGAGAAAGTTTTTCTTGGTCTGAAATGCCCGAGTCCAATCATCTTTCAGCATTGATTTTTCCATCACGCTTGCACAAGGGCAAAACAGAGAGAGAGAGAGAGAGAGAGAGAGAGAGAGAGAGAGAGAGAGAGAGAGCAATTTAAGTCATTAACACTGAGGTTATTAAAGAAAAACAGCAAATCTTGTTGAAACTGCAGAAAGTGAAAGTTGTAGAAAGTTTTCTTTTAAACACCTCTCTGTACTTCAGTATAGTTTGGAGATCATCAGCCACAACTTTAAAACCACAGACAAAGTGACAGAGAACTGAGAGAGGATAGAAAGAAATGCTAAAACAGAGGTTCTTGACAAATGGAAGCAAGCAAACATCAGAGAAGAGGAAGAAGAAAAAGCAGAAGAAGACAAAGAAAAAGCAGAAGAAGAAGACGATAAAGAAGAAGTCGAAGAAGAAGAAGACGATGAAAAAGACGATAAGGAAAACGAAGAAGAGGGAGAAGATGAAGAAGAAGACAAAGAAGACGACGAAGAAGAAAACGATGAAAAAGAAGTCGAAGAAGAAGAAGACGATGAAAAAGAAGTCGAAGAAGAAGAAGACAATGAAAAAGACGATAAGGAAGACAAAGAAGAAGACAAAAAAGAAGAAGAAAAAGAAGACGAAGAAGAAGAAGAAGACAACGAAGAAGATGATAAGGAAAACGATGAAGAGGGAGAAGACGAAGAAGAAGACGACGAAGAAGAAGACGACAAAGAAGGTGATGAAGAAGAAGATGATGAAGAAGAAGAAGGAGACGAAGAAGAAGATAAAGAAGAAGAAGACAAAAAACAAGAAGACAAAGAAGAAGAAGAAGACGAAAAAGAAGAAGAAAAATTTATTTTAAAACATTTTACATTTCAATACATTCATGCCGGTAATAAATAATGTGTTTGTTTTCCATGTTTAGTCTGAGAAACAGATATTGCTGTGTGTCCTGAAGACCTGTATGTGCGACTGAGAGTGAGACAAGGGTTTTCTATTCAAAATAAAGTTGCCATAAAATGACAGTGATAGTATAGAAAAAATTGTTTTCAGTACAGAGGGTTCTAGAGTTAGGTTGAGGTTCCGTTTCCTCCGAGTGCAACGTAAATCGTAACTCACGTATACAGCTAACACCTGTCTCTCTCTCGCTGTATTACCAACTGCATTCAACTGCAACTACATTCTACTCGCAATCAACTCTCTTTCCACATCTTTTCCACCTGTATCACCCGCCTATTTTCCTGCATCAGATATACATAGTCCACAGAACATTCCACAACAACAAATGTATTTATTAAGAAATTTAAAGGACCTAGCGATGTATGATCACAAATCATATTTCGACCCCCTGTATATAGCTTTTTAAAGGAACATATACGTTTATAGTGACTCCAACTCCTAAAAGACCAAATCTGAATGGACTTACAAATAACGCACACAAGCAAGAACAACGGATGCTCGATCTACTGTCCCAGAAAAGTGGACTAAGCCGCTCTGGGCTGTGATTCAACATTTCCCTCTGCCAGTGTAGACTCTCCAGCCTGCAAGAGAGTCCTTGGCCCCGTCCCAACATCAGCAGGCCGGAGATTTCACCACACACCCGGGACCCTGTGGGGTTCTGGGGGCTAAACACACTGAATGCTGCCAGAGAGAGTGTGTGTGTGGTACAAAGAAAAAGCAAAATGAACAAAAAAAGGAAAAGATTAACAATGGGGAAGCACTGGAGCTTCTAGGCCTGGCATTGGATCCTGCAGAGTGTGGCGCTACAGCTGCAAGGCTCTGGAGTGGAGCAAAGAGGACAGAAGTGGGCAGGACTGCTGCCCATTCCCTTGGCAGTGTAGCAGATTCATGTGGAGTAGAAGGGAAGTTCATGGTACTTGGGAACTTGCGCTTTCCTTGTAGTTGATCAGAAATGGCGCTTTTCAGTTAAAATGTCTGGAACGTTTTCAACTGCACAGGACCAACCCCATCATCAAGGGCGAGGAGTTACAGAGATGAGGTGAAACAACGTCCTGAAAAACATCTGTTGTCAACAAGACTAAAGAGATCGTTGTAGAAGATCAATGGTTCAACTGTGGAGATCATTCAAAATAGCAAGGTCCTTGGTGTGCAGATAACCGAGAAGCTTACGTGATCAAAAAAGACTTCTTCTCCAGCCGAGAAAGCCCAGCAGAGCAAGTCTTCACCCAGCACCACCTTCTACAGAGGCACCATCAATAGTGCATCACTATCTAGTGTATCTGATCACAGCAGAGAACATTATTGAGGTCCCTCTACCTTCACTTCACTTTTTTTCGCAAACTGATTGTGCTGTGCAGGATCCCTCTAACATGGACTGCCATCCAAAAGAAGATCCAGCATTAGAGTCACATCGGCTGTCAGGCTCCTCAACGCCACGCTGCACCCTACGATCTTCTACCCAACCTCAACATCTTCTCCCACAAGCTAACAAAAGACCTACACATGTACAGACACTTTCCAAAAAACGAATTTGCCCAAAACCCAAACACTGTACATCACATAATGACCCTTTCACATTGATATTACGGTGACGCCAAATATTCTGTCTTACAAACTGTATTATTCACTGTTGTTATTCTACACAAACTCAAACGCATATTCAATATAAATGTCAGTATAAATGTCTCTCTTGTGTTTTTGGTCATTTAGTTATACCTACTTATTTTGTTTTGTGTGTCTAGTGATTAAAATTTGTACTTTATTTGCACTACGTGTCGTACGCTGTGGATCCTGAGCTTCTCAATATCATCTCACTGTGTACTGTGTAAATATCTTTGATTTTGACACTTTGAATAATGTCTTTGATTGTATTTCTACCCGTTTTTGGCCATTTTTGTGTTTATGTTAATTTTGAGATGGTTGTCCTTTGTTTTCTAATCTTTCAAACCATTACAACATGTCACATCCTGTTTGCAAAACCTTACTCGTACTATTGGTTGCATGTCAATTCTGAATGTGCATTCAAACCTGTGATTTACTGCTCTGAACAGACACTTGTCTTTTCTTTGTTAGTGAGTTTAATACATGAGATGAATTTCTCTTTGTATTATCTTCTACGTGTTCTTGACTTTATTTATGCTTTGTCCCATTGGCAAAGCTATAACCACTTTTCCTTAAGAAACTGGCAGCATTTATGTTTAATTTTCTCTCAGTTTTGGGACAGTTGTGGAGTAAGATAAGCAATTTTGTTTTGTTTTTATTCTTATGCCATATGTTAGTGAGGACAATATCATATTTTATTATTGTTTTATTATTTAAGCTTCCTCTGCATCTGGAACAGAAATTACTCTGGGACTTTATGTATGTTGCAACTGGTTCATAACACACAGAAGAAATTAATGATAATCTTGCCACAAATGCATGAATAATATACAGTATCTCACAAAAGTAAGTACACCCCTCACATTTTTATAAAAAATGTATTATATATTTTCATAGGGCAACACTGAATATATGACATACAATGTAAATTAGTCAGTGTACAGCTTGTATAACAGTGTAAATTTGCTGCCCTCTCAAAATAACTCAACACAGCCATTAATGTCTAAACCGCTGGCAACAATAGTGAGTACACCCCTAAGTGAAAAATTGTGCCAAATTGTGCCCGAAGTGTCAATATTTTGTGTGTCCACCATTATTCTCCAGCACTTCCTTAACTCTCTTGGGCATGGAGTTCACTAGAGCTTCACAGTTTGCCCCCGGAATCCTCTTCCACTCCTCCATTAAGAAGCTGGTGAATGTTAGAGACCTTGCAATCCTTCACCTTCCATTTTGGCAAGGCAGTGGTCATCTTGGAGGTGTGTTTGGGGTTGTTATCATGCGGGAACACTGCCCGGCGGTCCAGTTTCTGAATGCAGGGGATGCTCTGCATCAATATGTCAGTACATGTTGGCATTCATGGTTCCTTCAATTAACTAAAGCTCCCCAGTACCAGCAGCACACATGCAGCCCAAAATCCTGACACTCCCACCACCATGTTTGACTGTAGGTGAGACACACTTGTCTTTGTACTCTTCCCGTGGTTGCCACAACACACGATTGACACCATCTGAACCAGATACGTTTATCTTGGTCTCATCAGACAAGAGGACATGGTTCCAGTAACTAGTGTCCTTAGTCTTCTTGTTTTCAGCAAAATGTTTGCAGACTTTCTTGTGCATCATCTTTAGGAGAGGCTTCCTTCAGGGATGACAGCCATGCAGAACAATTTGATGCAGTGTGCGGGGTATGGTCTGAGCACTGACAGACTGACCCTCCACTCCTACAACATCTGCAGCAATGCTGGCAGATTTCATACGTCTATTTTCAAAAGACAACCTCTGGATATGACACTGAGCATGTGCACTCAACATCTGTGGTCGAACATGGTGAGGCCTGTTCTGAGTGGAACCTGTCCTGTTAAACTGCTGTATGGTCCTGGCCACCGTTCTGCAGCTCAGTTTCAGGGTGTTGACAGTCTTTTTTATAGCCTAGGCCATAAAATTAGAGCAACAATGATTTTTTTCAGATCATCACAGGATTATTTGCCATGAGGTGCCATGTTAAACTTCCAGTGACCAGTATGAGAGAGTGTGAGAGCAATAACACCAAATTTAACACACCTGCTCCCCATTCACAACTGAGACCCAGCGAGAGAAAATGGCTAATTGGGCACAATTTGCACACTTTTAGTTTCACTCATTAAAGTGTCATATCTTCAGTATTGTCCCCTGAAAACATGTAGCAAAATTTTTCCAAAATTGTGAGGGCTGTACTTACTTTTGTTAAATATTATGTTAAATATTAAATGTTAAATATTGTTACAAATTGTGCATATTATTGTACATATTATAAAGTTCTCATTTACTAAGTCAATGTTAAGTCAATGTTAACTTTTATTGATAATAAGATAACAATACAGTTCATTTCCAGATATGTTGCATTTGTAACAAAAATGTCTCTGAAAAAGACTGTATACTCAACAATCTTATTTATTAATCACTTTAGTTTCACCACTGACATATTAATACGGGTCCAAGCCAGAAGATCAGAACTAAACAAAGATGATAACATTGATTACAACACTATTGCTATGCTATGAAGTCACAGGTTTTTTTTAAACACTGTTTGACACTAGAAAAGCCGTTTTTATTGGAGCATCTTTCCCTGAAGAACCATCTGCACATCCCTGCAAAACATTTCTGGCCCAGAAAGGAAAAGTGTCTCTGCAACTGGCTAAACCTGCAGCCCAGGCGATTTCACGCAGAGTCGCCTGGCAGCATCTGCGGCCACCCACTACACCTCCACCTGTCTGCATGGTTACAGATCTATTTCTAAGCTTCCACATATAGCCAATGAAAGTCCAGGAGCTGAAGGAGGAAGGAACTCCCACGCTGAGATTAGCTCACCTCTGCAGGCCGACCATTGAGAAACAGAACCAACTGTGGGAAAACTCAGCTGAGACAGGTCCACGGCTAAAAAGTACTTAAATTACTGAATAATGAGTTTTAAGATCATTAGCGTCATAATTATTAACTTTATTGGGACTGGGTCCATTTTATTATATATTTGAACTTTTCACTTAATTTTAGGTTCAATTGTCCTGGTCTGAAGTCATGATTTGGCAGCATTGTTTTTTTTTTCAAACAATTGTTTAAAATACATTTTGACACGTTCAGTCCAAAAGTGTTTAAAGATCTGCAGCTAATATTATCCTGCTACCTGTAAGTGGTAACATCACAACAAGCTTGAAAATTCTCTCAGGCTTTATTCCAAAGGTCACACAGTTACTAATACTATGTGTTGGGAACATTATGTTCTCATGCTCTTCTCTTTAATTAACTTTTTCTGGATTGGTGGCAAGATGGAGGCGGAATGAGATGTAAGCCGAAGGTTGATTGGTTGATTGATGCCAGTTGACTGCTTCAAGACCTGTTATAATATGTGTTTGCTGGCATTTTTTTGTTGTTGTTACCATTGTACTTTTTATGACTTTTGTCATTTTTACCTTGTATGTTTAGTACTTTTATATGTATTACCTTTTTATTTTTATTAGTATATCTGATTCTGATTCATTTGGAACTTTTAGTTGTGTATTTTGTTTGTTTAGTTTCGTCTTGAATTTGGATACCATAAGCCATGTTCTCACACTTGCCACATTTTCACACTTCTGTTCCTGTGTACATTTGTCTGACCTACAGAGAAAAATCTCTCACTGGTGTGATGACTGCGGGGAAGTCAGAAGCCAATGCGACTTGGATTTCATAAAATAAACTGAGTTTATTCAACTCTGAACTATATACATGAACCAAAACAAAGAACTCTCAAACACAAACAGCATCACAATATAACAATAACCCACAACTATGACTGAAACACACTGAACTTAAATACACCGGGACAAACGAGCAACACCTGGGAAATATCACATGACAAGGACACGTGACAGACAAGGGCAACACCAACACGTGGTTAGACACATCAAAACAAAAGCACATGGAACACAACACAGGATGACACCTAACAATTGGTGAGAACATGTAACAGAGTGAACCCCAAATTCCAGGATGGCCCGAGTATATGCGAACCATAGATCTCCTTACTTTACTCTGATCAGCGTAGCTCCACAACTGTTAAACCAAACTCAATGGCTAGATAGAGCTCCTTTTAAGGAGTCCTCACATAGAGATTCCCCCCTCCTGCCAAACCGAAGCTAATAACACGTGAACTTTGGAAATCCAAACCCACATAACTCCTGAAAGCAGTGCATCCTCTCATGTATCTCTGCATCTTGAATGTATGGTGTATCTGTAGGGGGATTGCCTGGGTGGTTGGCTCTTCAGAGAGAGTTGGAGGTGAACTCTATATAATTTAGCTGTAGTCACAGTTCCCCTTCTGCAGATTTGTCTTAGACATGTACCGGTTTCACCAGCTGCGGATTTTCAACCAGTCTGTGATTAATAATAATAATAAGTTATATTTATATAGCACCTTTCACAAACCCAAGGTCGATTTACAATGAAAAGTCTGTGACCTGGAAATCATGGCTAAAGTATTGTAGTGTGAATCAGGAATTGGTTTGTTAAACAGATACTATTGCATTTAGTTTTCTTCTACTTGGGAGTTATGGTGGCTGTAAAAGAGCAGTCAAGCTAGTGACAAGAAATGTAAATTTCCCTAATTATTTAGCCATTTTTTATGCTTTAACCTTCCTACATAATTTCATAAATCGCTTTTGTGCCACTTATTTGACTTTTTACACTGGATCTGTGTTACTGGGTGACGAGAGGTTGGTCAGAATTGCACATTTCAGAGACATGTAGTGACATTCATTAATTGTTATAAGAAAAACATGATCAAAAAACAGAAAGTTGAGAAAAATCCTGGATAAGCCTTGGTAACGTGACAAATAATGCAAGTAGGTAGAGTTTATATACTGTAATCCATGACTGCTGTTCCTAATGAAAACCTATCAGACATGGCTTCAGTACTTCAGTAGACAGGACGAATCCAATCTCTTGAAGCAGTAACTGCCCATGGGCGGGATGGAGGGTGTGACGGTCATAATAATGTGATTAGTTTTCCTTTCCTACTTAATTGGTTAGTGGCATGGTTTCCTTCAGGAGTTTCAGTTTCCTTTCAAAGTCCAAAAACACATATGGTTGTGAAACGAACAGGAGATCATAAATTGCCATTATGTGAGAATGTGTTGCTTCCCTGTGATCGAATGTTCAGGGTGATTCCTGCATTTCGTCCCAGTCAAGATTCACAGTTTCCCTGGACCATGAAATATTTATTTGCTATTATTTGGAATATTTAAAAGTGATGAGGACACAGTACAGGCTATTTACAAGAAATCTATAAGATGATTGGACACAATACAATACTGGCAATTTACAAGAGAAGAACTGTTCAATCCAGTCACAAAAATGCTAAAATGTACAAAAATAACCGTAAGTTAAGTCCAGTACAATGAGGTAGTGATTCATGTCATTTATTTAGGAATCTGATGTCAGTGGGGAAGAGTTTTTGAACTTTGTGGTTGTACATTTCACACCTCTGTATCTTTGGCCTGAGGGTAGAAGTGTGAACAGACTGGAGTTGGGTTAGGGTTAGGGTTTAGGGTTAGAGTTTACGGTTAGGGTAAGGGTAAGGGTTAGGATTAGGGTCAGGGTTAGGGTTAGGGTCAGGGTTAGGGTTAGGGTTGGAGTTAGGGTTAGGGTTGGAGTTAGGGTTAGGATTAGGGTTAGGGTTTGAGTTAGGGTTGGAGTTAGGGCTAGGATTAGGGTTAGGGTTAGGGTCAGGGTTAGGGTTAGGGTTAGGGTTGGAGTTAGGGTTGGAGTTAGGGTTAGGATTAGGGTTAGGGTTTGAGTTAGGGTTGTGAGAAGGTGGAGGATGAGTGGTTATCCTATATACTTGTTGTTTGTATCCTGTGTGCAAT
>JBBIGC010048304.1:0-11504 GCA_037576955.1 Lepidarchus adonis | reverse complement strand
TGCTCCACTACAACACTGTGCAGTGGGTGATCAGCATCCTCCATAATGGACAGTAGTTTACTCAGCATCCTCTGATCCACCACAGTCTCCAGATTGTAAATTTACAATCTGTTAATCACTGTCATTTTAATTTCCCAACCTCTTAATATCTCATATCATTAAACATGTACTTTTCAACATCATGTCTTTAACACGGATATATGTAAATGACCTCTGATTTGATTGGCCACCCTGCTGTAGGCCGAATAAGCAGAGGTATGTATATGTATTAGGTTTGTATGACATCACAGAAACATTGAGTTGATATGTGGCTGTTTCCTGCAGCCTAGTTACTATCTATGGACTGCACCCTGACACCCCAGCCCCACTGGGGGGTGGCCCTGTATTTCTTTCCCACATTTTTACTTTTACCCCCCATTGGTTTTCTCAGTTGGTTTCTCCCGTTCAAGCCTCACCTGTTCTACAGGTGTCAGTCATCTCCCTTAGCATTTTAAACCCTTTCTTTTTGTCTCGATCCTCACTCCATCATAAATTCTCTTTATGTCTGTTGCTGGCGCGGCTCCTGCAAACCTTCTTGAGATTGCTCCTAGAATTCAAACCTTGATGCAGTTCTCCCACTTTCTCTTTCTGGCTCTCCTGCTTTCTTCTCTTGCTCCTACTTTGTAAATACTTTCTCTAGTTCTGATTAGTGTCCGTTTATTTGCTCTTCATCTTTTCTCCCTGTTGGTTTTCCCAGCTTATTTCCTATGCTTTGGGTTTCTAAATGTATGTCTTTTTTTCAATTCTTTTCCTCCCCACTTATCCAGTTTCGGTCATGAGGAAGCTGCAGCCGATCCCAACTGTACACACTGGACAGGAGACCAACAAAACACAAAGACTTTCAGATCTTTAGAGTTTCACTCAGTCATCAGGCCATTACCACACCATTCCAAGATGGAGTGGCACCTTGGTGGCAGTTGTTATATTCACTGTCTGTGGAGTAAATGGTATGTTCTGAAATTTAACACTATTTAAATACTACACTAAACAAAGCAAGCAAATATTGTTTTTCTTTCATATAGACCTGGCAGCACAGTGGCATATTGGGTAGTGTTGAAGCAAGCTACTGGCTTGGATTCCTAACCAGAAGGCCAGGCTTTTTTCTGTGTGGAGTTTTCCGCTGTCTGTCTGGGTTTCTGCTGGAAGCTTCGGTTTCCTCCCACAGTCCAATGACTTGTGGGTCAGGTAGATGCTAAATTGCCCCTAGGTGGGAATGTGTGCATGAGTGTGTTTGCCTCTGTGTCTGCCCTGTGATGGATTGGCAACCTAATTGGTAGAACTTTAATATTATGTGGAGTTTCATTTAAATTCAAAAATGGTCAAACTCATATATGACATTTACAAAAATTAATCAATCCCACTTTAAATGTAGTGTCCACAATAACTATATGGTTCATTAATTGCCCATAACAAGGCATGTAACTGTAACATAATTACAGCTGCTGTAGTAAGGATTACAACAGCACAGATTATGTAGTTACACATGTATAAGCTGCTATTTTAGTCATGTAATGTAAGTGCATCATGTAATAACATGTTTATGAGTAAACACTGTTGATAAACATGTATTACTGCATAAATTGCACTATTGTAATCAATGTAACAGAGACTACACCAGCAGTGCAGGAATTATTACAGTGGAATTACACAGTTATTAGAGACACATAGTATAAATTGGGACCAATGCATCTATTGAAAGGTTCTTTAGAGAACTAAGGGTGGTTCTTCTGTAGGAGAATGTGTTGTGAGTTACAACTTACAATGAATACACAGTTAACCTCCAACACAGTGAAACTCAGTGTATACTCTTTGCTTTGCACAGCACTGGGACGTGTAGTTCTCATTCAACTCTAGCAGCTTCCCTCATGAGCAAATAAGCCGACTTTCATCCTGTCTGGGCCATAGAGCTGTGCAGAACTGCAAAAAGCACAGAGGCTTTAGACAGCAAAAACTTTCAGCTAGCTCAGCATTAGCATTTAGCTGCAGCTTCATGCTAGCCAGTGAGATGCGAGCGATGGTGTTTTGAGCTGGAGATGTTGATGATTTTTTTTCTTTTTTCTCCATTTACATCAAACAGAATAAGTCATAATGTGATATGAATAATTTACTGAGAGATGACAACATACACCTGTCGCTGACACTGTTAATGCACATCTTTCTTACTTCATGCAGATCAGGTTGTTGATATGTATTTGTTGGTGTCACACCCCCAGAGGTATAGATTCTACACACCATATATATATATGTACCAAATGGGAGAAATAATTCTAGAATAATAACGTAACAGATTTAAAACTCAGGACTTTACTGAGTTAAAATACTTTTTATGTTTAAAATAATGTAATTAGGAGCAGAACTAGCCTAAAGCAATGCATTCACTTTTGCTCTGGGTGTTATAGAGCTGTTGTAAAAGTCTATAGTGCACAAAGAATATACATGAATGAAATATTATTTTACACTTCCTATATATTTTATTGTATGTTTATTTTTGTTTTGTAACTAAATAAGCCCGAAATGGGAGGGTGCAGCCCCCATCAACACATCCACTTCTCACGGTCTTGTGCTTCAATCAGATATATCAATAGGCACAAGTTCAGGCATGGGACACCTCAGTTAATTTTTACTACCTGCACCCACACAAATTATGCGAGGCAACCTGCACTGCACAACCCACAAAAATATTCCACCAACTCAACCAACCACCTACCTGTTTTAACATATGAATCATAATATGAAACTTGACAAGCTGTGGGTGTGTGTTGGGAGGTCTTTGTTATTTCCCAATGTAGCTGAAGCAACATTTTTAGCTACACTGGGTGGATGGGTTGCGTTTTCTGAAATTTTTGCTGACCAGCCGGGCTGCTTACTAATTTGTTGTCGAACGAGGGGGGAGGGTGCTAAGCAATTTATATATCAGAGAGAACCTGACCTACCCAAAACCACAATGTATTTAGTTAAGATTTTCCAAGGATGCTCAACCCATGAGTTATCGACCCCGTGCATCAATACTGCTCAGATAACAACCCAAGGTGTGAAGTCAGCAATGGAGTCACATTTAGTTTGGGGTTTTTTTGCTTTGTTGCAAGAAATGCAAAATTATGATAATGATAATGGTATAAAAAAAACCAAATACTTTCATTTACAATTAAATTCAATACAATATAGTTGGAGTAAATCCATCCAGAGTATTTTTTTCTGTCAAAATAAAAGCAGTTTCATTAAATCAGTCTGCGAAACACAGCCCCTTTGATGAAACTGCTTAAGCGGTTCACTGTGTTGCTATTTATTATAGTACGGGGGTCCTGAGATGGAGCGTTTAGAGATTTTAAGTGTTCCTGACAGCTGTCTCTCATAATGAAGTACAGTCTGTCAGAGCGGGAACGGAAAGGGGCTGTTGGAGGGGAAGAGAAAAGGACAGAGATTTAACTGATGGTTGCTATTTCAGACTCTCTCTGAGCCTTTGGGATGTGTTGCCCCTTCACTACTCCAGCTGATGTAGAAACTATATTAGCAACATCTGAAAATAGCTCAGTTTAAACACAAACAGTGCTGCAGAAGTGTCATTACACATTATTGTTTATAAAACCAAG
Organism: Lepidarchus adonis; assembly: GCA_037576955.1. Taxonomy (NCBI): domain Eukaryota; kingdom Metazoa; phylum Chordata; class Actinopteri; order Characiformes; family Lepidarchidae; genus Lepidarchus; species Lepidarchus adonis. The sequence continues at coordinate 7,875 of JBBIGC010048304.1, read as the reverse complement.
TAACCAATAACTGAAGTGATTTCACCGTCAAACACACATCTATGACCATTTTGCATTTCTTGTACTATTTTCCAGTTTACCATACAGTGCCCAAATGTCCTCTGTTCTAGATTCTTCAGTGTAGCTCCCCTTTGCTTTGGTTAAGTTTTGCATACACTTGACATTGAAAAAGCGCAATGATTTCCCAACAGGACAGGCTACATTATGGTGCAGTCATTAAAATTTCATAACTCTATTCCTTGGTCCTTATTTTTGGACATGTCATTTGGAAACATGAACTGTCAAACTGCATAAAGGGGCATTAGCTTTGCCACACATTGCCAAAAGGGAAGATGTTTGAGCACCTATATAACCCCCCTGCAAGTGTCTTCCCTGGCACATATTGATGATGATCAATGAACCAGCAGCAACATTCTCTGTGGGACCATTATTCCTTCAATTCTATTATGTCAGGCTTACAGTGGTGTGAAAGTGTTTGCCCCCTTCCTGATTTCTTATTTTTTTACAGGTTTTTTACACATAAATGTTTCAGATCATCAAACAAATGTAACAATTAGTCAAAGACACCACAAGTAAACACGTAAGTAAAGGATTGTATTATTATGGGAGGAAATATCTAACCTAATCCTAACCTACATAACACAGTGATTGTCCTCTAAACCTAATAACTGGTTGGCCCCTTAGCAGCAACAACTGCAATCAAATGTTTGCGATAATTTGCAATGAGTCTTTTACAGCTGTGGATGAGTTTTGGCTCAAACTCATCATTGAAGAATTTTCAATCACTTTGTCACACAGGGCCATATAGGTTTGGATTTTTTTCTCCCTTAATAATAAAATCATTAACTTAAACACATTTTGTGTTTACTTCTGTTTTCTTTTACTAACTTTAAATGTATTTAATGATCTGAAATGTTTAATGTGACAAACATAGAAAAAAATAAGAAATCAGGAAGGAGGCAAACACTTTCTCACCACTGTTTGATTTTGACAGCAATAAATGTCTGTTAAACTACTGGTTGAGTATGGGGCTTTTATTTTTAGATCAAATTTCACTTCTATGATCAATTCACTATTTACAACTTTTTTAGAATTTTTTTTTTTACATAAACATGATCTAAGTGTCTTTATGATGAACTGGGCGCATGTTACACACAGCAGAGTCAAATAACTCCCGATTCCAAACCACTGTATATGACCTCCAGTGTGCATGTGTGTTAATGGTGTGGGGGTGTTTGCTGGTCAAGCTGTTTAAAATGAGGCAGTCAATGTGGCGCCGTGGCATGACACACACAGTTTAGAGTATCATTCTGAGGAAGGCTTGAAATGTAGAAGAAAAGGAGCAGAGAGAGAAAAAACACTGGGTTAGCCTGGCATAACATTTTGTACAGTTTCTAATAATTAAGCATTTTCAATTAAATAATGTATAATACACTGTATCCTATATTTTAGATGATAGGCCCATGTGCTGCATTGATCAAATGACATGTTGATTTTCAAAGGCAAGGCAAGTATATTTAACTAGCAGAAAAGGACTAAAAATCAAATTAAAAGATATAAAGTTCAATAATCCAAATAATCCACAGTCTGTTTCATCAATGTTCTTAAAGCCAAACAAAGACTTTAGATTTAAATGTGGCTGGGCAAGGACAATGATATCAGCATATCCATATTTTGTCACACCCCTCAGTTGAGCTATTTTTGCTATCTCCTGCACTCAGTCAAGCAGCGCCACCCAGAGGAGATAAGAAGTAATAATGCAGGTGAGTCAAATTGGCAGTGAATATTTATTTAATTAAATACAGATATTGCCATCAGCGTATTAATTATTATATCATGTGAGCAAGGACAGCGATATATCGCCATATTGATATTTTGTCACACCACTAGTCAATGTTATTCACTCCATCTGCCAGTGGTGTTAATGCTATGGCTAATCAATGTAAAAAAGAGCAACCTGAAACTGCTTTTATTCTGTCATTGTTCACTATCTGATCCTGACTGCACTGAGAACAGCACTGCAGTATTACCTGTAAACATGTACGGATGAAAACAAGGTTTTATGCATTTATTCTAATAATGTTCTCTGGGGGGGTTTCATGGGGGTTTTTTTTTCACTAGTGTAACATCTAAATGAAGCGACCAGTCAATATGAGTCTAATCTCTAACTCACTGAGTCAAGTCACCATCGTTGATAGGTTTGATAATCAAATATGGTAACTGCATCGAGCCTTACCATAGGCGAAAAAGCACTTAAAGAACTTAACATCAGCCGATGTTGAAGCATTCATGACAAAGAAGAATGTCCTGGACTATTTCAGTACTCGTATATATGAATAGACCATGTTGATCATGCTGTTGAACTTACCGTCTGTTTAGACTTAATCATAAGCTCGTATTGATAGTGTAGAATGTGTTTCTCTTTCAGGTAGTAATGTTGTAGCACATATCATCTGCACTGTTGTAGCACCTGCACTGTTTTCTAAGAAAGAATGTGTTGAACTCCTTGTAGTTCTCACATCAGTGTTGTCATGTCTGAATTAATGCTTGATTGTTCCTGAACCTGGAAGTCGCTTTAGACAAAAGTGTCAGTCAAATGAATAAATGTAAATGTAGGTGGATGCATGTGCTCTTTTTTTAAAAGAAATTACACATGTAAATTTTTCTGAAACAACATTTCTGACTGCTTGAACAAAGTACGTATCTGCAGCAGGTAAGTAAAAGTGAAGCGACCCCTTCACACAACAAAATGCTTAACCCATCACATGTGCAGAGGGCTGGGGATTGGTGCTTCTGGACGGTACCTTGCACAAAGGTTCCTCTGTGATGCCTGGGTGGGACTTGAACCTGCAACCTTCTGATTCCTAAGGCAAAGTCCTAGACACTAAATTAGAGAATCAGGAATCCAGACAACATCCCACAGCTGAAGAGGAATGACCTAATATTACTCCAAAGTGAAGTGTAAGAATGATTGACAGTTACTGGAAATGTTTAGTTGTGGTTTAGTTGCAGTGCACTACACAAGAGGCAAAAATGTTTGTTTAGGGGATAAATGGGTCAGGCATGAAATATTGTTTAGACGTCTAACACATCCCACATCACTCCACAGGGCATTTCCAGCACCAGTCAGCACAGAGAAGCCGAGAGTCTTTCGCTCAGCATTACTTCAGCCGCCTCAGCTTGACAATAGCCAACAGCCACTTAAAGGAGCTTGAGCTGCGTCAGTGGATGGCACCCACTAGTTTTCATGTCCTGTTTGCCAGAACAGAGAGTAGTGTGAGAGAAAGGAAGCTCTGTTCATTACTGTGGACTCGTAAGAGCAGAGGGTTGAGGGACAGAAGGGGTTTTCATTAGTGGAGCAGTTAATTGAAACACAGCCCGAGTTCATATAGATTATTATGAGGGAGATAAAGAGAGTGGACCTGGAGAACAAACACACTGTGCTGGGGGGGTTGTGTGTGTGTGGCTTATTTATTAACATGAGACCTTCATTTCATTTCAAATCGAGCCTTTACACTTGAAGTCATTTTCTTAACAATAGATTCACACAATGAGTTTTTGCCAGTTGACCTCTCATTCATACACATTTTTTTTGACCATTTTGTAACCAAACGATTACATTTAGATATGCAAATGTCACATTGTCTAAAATGCATACATTTACATTTATTATTTTCCAAACCCACTATCTAATTCAGGCCAAGCAGAAACTGGAACCAATTCCAGCTGACTATGGCCACAAGGCAGGGCCTACCCTGGAAACGAGGAGAGCTCATCACAGGGCAACACATTAACAGATCATTCACACACACTCACACTTTGGTGCAATTTTGAGTAATCAGACAAGCAAATCCATAAGATCAACCAGAGAACCTGGATAAAACCTATGCAATCTCTGCTCTATAGAAACTCTATACAGAAAGCCAAACCCAGGACCTTCTTCCTGTGAGGCCACAGCACTAACCATGCATAAATTACACACGTTTTTTTTATTAAACTTGTTGATATACAAGTTGTTATAAAATGTCATTTTGGGTGTTAAATCTAACATAAAGGAGTATTTATCTATAATTAAATTTAAATACGGTGCAGCCAGTCAAGACACAGGCGATATTTCGAACATACTTCTAAAGTGTAATTATTTAAATGTAACAATTTTTCCTTGTTCAAGCAGAAATGCATTATTTTATTATTATTAGGAAAACACAACGGTATCAGAATCATATCAGTATGGGCAAACATTTGCTTGAAATAATATTTGCATTGGGAAGATGTTTAGATTTGATCAATATTACAAACTGATATTTGGCAATGCATATATCAAGCTCTCTGTGACACTGTGCTAAAGCATATATTTTTTTTAAATTACGTCATTTTAAGCTTCTATAAATAAATTAAACTTGTGTTTTACCAGGTAGTCTCCTTTTTTATGTTTTTTGCTGATATAAGCATTGACACAGACAGGAAAATATTGGGTATCAGTGATTTTATGGCTATCTATCTACTGTATTTGTCTGTCTGTCTGTCTGTCTGTCTGTCTGTCTGTCTGTCTGTCTGTCTGTCTGTCTGTCTGTCTGTCTGTCTGTCTGTTTGTTTGTCTGTCTAGCAATCTGTCTGTCTGTCTGTCTGTCTGGTCACAGTAATGATGGTGTACATTCACTTTCCCATGCTGGATGCTATATTACCCTTAAACAGAAAAATGATGTCAGATGATTTCTGCATGTGTGAAAAGGTGCAGCTATTACTATTCCTCTCTGCTTTCATCCGGGAAGGTTTCGCTCTTTTCTTGGCTCTGTTTGTGTGCGGAGATGATCTAGAGTGCAGGGTGTTTTGGGAAGGCATGCATGCGTCTCTGCATTACTGAAGTTTACAGGCTGTATTAAGGTTACTGTGAAGTTAAGGCGACAGAAGCACAACGTTATTCACTTCTCCCATTACTTTCTTGTCTTAAATGCCCATTCTCTTTCTCTTTCAATGTGTTCTTTCCAGCTTTTCAAAGCTGAACCCAGGTGGAGTTATCTCAGACTAGGGGGTGGTGTTTCTCTTTGAAAACTCGCAGAGAAACAGAATGTCTTTTTTGGAATATACAAAAGAGCAAAACATAAACAAACTTCAGAGAAAGCGAATAGATATTTATAACGATGGGACTTGAAAAACCAAGAATAATTGCTAGAAAGGGGAAGGAACACAGACTTTTAATAGATACTAAAGTTGCACAACACATTTGTGCAATGACCTTATGCTTTCCTCTGACTCTCACCCTCTCTCTCTCTCTCTCTATCACTCACACACACACACACACACTGTCTACGTCTATATCACTATTTTCAACCTAAACTCCTCTTTATACTCGGGCCCAGATCTATACCCCTCTTTCCGTGAAGTAATCAGACCATGTTCCAAGCCTACTCAGTCCATTCACACTGACCTTAACACACCCACACGTCCAAGCACATGCACATGGGCCACTGACCGCGGCCCAGACCCAGTCATGCAGGCAAGGAGACTGCTAATCAACGGCCTAGCGAAGAAAGATTACATCTATTTCCACCTACACAAATAATGGAGAAATAAGGGTCAAAAATAGTGCCGGTTGTTGTTGCAGTCGGTCTTTCTGCACCAATGGCTTTACACTGTGAAGATGAAGAACGGCTTCAAACTTTTCTCTCTTAGAACCTGGAGCTGCAAATTCTCTCTCCATTCACTTCTCCAATGGCTAGCATGAGAAAATCTCCAAACAATGTTTTTCTCTGCCTCTCTGCCTTTTGTTCACAAAGAATATTTGATCGTCACTTTCAATTTTTGGTCTTCACACATCCGGAGAAGCAGAATCCAGAGATTTTTTTTAATGGAATGGATGAGCACCGGCTTCCAAAACAGCTCCCATCCCCTCCCCTCCCCACTCCCAGCTCTTCACACACCAGCACAAGTGTTGTTTCAGAAGAACTTTTGTTGATTCTTTTCACACTCACAGGCCTCCTATCTGACTCCAGGGGGAGTGAGAATAGATTTAGAATTTGTCCCTGTATGTCACAGCCACTGATGTTGCAAAAAAAGCTTTTTGTTTGTACAAAATAAGGGCAAAATGAAATATTTTTACATTACAGAAGCTTAAGAATGGGCCTATATAAAGAAAGTGCCTATATAAAATGTTAACATCACAACTATTCATTTATTTTAAGAAGGTTGACATTAAGATATTATAATAATATTGCATAAAGACAACAACAGGACATTTTAGAAAATATACGTATGTAAATATTGTGGCATAAACATATGAATTTTACATTTGGGGGATTTTGCCTTTGAAAACTGTTTGAAAAAAACCTTGGGGAAAATAGCACAGCAGTCTTCACTCATTTCTGGATTATATTTATTTTCATTCATTCATTCATTCATTCATTCATTCATGCTGGTTGGTTGCATCATCGGTAGTATAATTGTTCATGACGGCTTCTCACAAGAAGATGGATCATCACCTCATTATTTAAAATGCAAACAAAGATAATACAACAATATGAACAGTGTACTGATTGTGTGACTCGTCTGTTTATCCAAGCGACATATTGACCTACTATAATGTCAGATTTTTTGGGGTTTGTAGAAATTTTTTCTAAGAGTAGCTTTCCAACCAGTAAACAATTACTTAAACATGAACAATAAGTTTGACCTGAATGTGATGTTTTATCTGTGTGAATAATTTTTGAAGTAATATTTGTTATTAGGATTGTTTCATTGAATGATTATATACAATAATAAAGTTTAAATGCTGATGGTCACTGAGTTCCTAGCAGGTGGTGGTGACCTAGTGGTTAAGACCTTGTCCTTGCAACTGGAGCTGCGCACCACTGAGGTCTCTTAAACAAGGTTCCATCCTGCTGCACCTCTCCCCTGGCGCTGCCCGCTGCTCCGTGTGTGCACATGTGATGGGTTAAACGCAGAGGTCACTGTAGTGTGTGTGTGATGGTGTGTTCACAATGACAAAGTGTCAAATCAATTGCTGAAATCCTGTTAAACCTATGACAAAGTCTAAATTGAGTTTTGCTAAAATACATTTTTGATATTAGAAAGTCAATATACCAAACCCTGTCCCAAAAACTCTTAAATAAATATAAACTAAAATTTAAACATAGGTTTCATGAAATGTGAAGTAGCAAAAAGAGCCTCTTTAATTCTAGGATATAAAGAAAGGTTGGAACTGTAAGTAGATATTAATTATGAGTGGTTGTATACACAAAGACAAATATCATAAAGGAAAACTATTTTATAGGTGTGCCCTTTAAATTCATTTCCTTTATTCCATCCAATTCAGTTGCAGAATAAAAACTGTAGTAACCTTTTGATAACGCCAGATGGAGCCATCCAACAGCAAAATGAGCGCTTGTCTCACTCAGGCGTCCATTTTTTCAGTTCACTAGGCCAGATCCTGGAGCCCCACTATTCTGCACTTTCCTCCTCTCAGCACACTTGATCCAATTATTCTGCTCATCACTAATACTTCCTGGGTTTAAGCACGTGAGTCAGAGCAAGAAAACAACACGTGCAAGACAAGGAGGCTCCAGAATTAGGGCTGGGAAGCTATGGACCTCCTTTAACAGACATTAATTCAATGCATATATATACACAACCACTTTAGCACTAACTATTCAGGCCACATTCTTCACCAAGCAAATTAAAGAGGCTATCAGCTTGTTTGAATAGTTCTGTGATTTAAATAACTCCACTAGTTAAACATTTAGATTTCTTTCAATATATATCATTGGGTTTATTCATGAAGTCTCTTACCCTCTTTCATATGTTTTCTTTGTGTGTGTGTGTGTGTGTGTGTGTGTGTGTGTGTGTGTGTGTGTGTGTGTGTGTGTGTGTGTGTGTGTG
>JBBIGC010048229.1:0-11509 GCA_037576955.1 Lepidarchus adonis | reverse complement strand
CTACCACCACCATGTTTTACTGTTGGTATGATGTTCTTTTTCTGAAATGTGGTGTTACTTCTACACCAGATGTAATGAGACACACACCTTCCAAAAAGTTAAACTTTTTCAGTCCACAGAGTATTTTCCTAAAAGTCTTGGGGATCATCAAGATGCTTTCTGGCATTACTGTTCTTTTTGCTCAGCAGTGGTTTTTGTCTTGGTACTCTGCCATGCAGGTAATTTTTGCCCAGTCTCTTTCTTATGGTGGAGTCATGAACACTTCACTTAGGTGAGTGAGGCCTGAAGTTCTTTAGCTGTTGTTGTGGGTCTTTTATGGCCTGTTGGATGAGTCGTCACTGTGCTCTTGGGGTAATTTTAGTCAGTCGGCCACTCCTGGGAAGGTTCACCACTGTTCCATGTTTTCACCATTTGTGAATAATGGTTCTCACTGTTGTTCACTGGAGTCTCAACGCTTTAGAAATGGCTTCATAAACTTTTCCAGACTTATAGATCTCAGTGACTTTCTTTCTCATTTGTTCCTGAGTTTCTTTGGATCTCAGCATGATGTCTAGCTTCTGAGGATCTTTTTTTCTTTTTCGCTTTGTCAGGCAGGTCTTATTTAAGTGATTTCTTGATCGAGAACAAGTGTGGCAGAAATCAGGCCTGAGTGTGACTACAGATATTCAATTTAAGTGTGAACCACTGTTATGTTTTAACGGGGGGTAAACACTGTCACATAGGGCCAGTTACATTAGAACATTTTTCTTCCTTAATAATAAAATCCTTCACTTAAAAAACACATTTAGTGTTTACTTGTGGTGTCTTTGACTAATATTTAAAATTTGTTTGATGATCTGAAACATTTAAGTGTGACAAACATGGAAAAAATAAGAAATTAGGAAGGGGGCAAACACTTTTTCACACCACTGAACACTCCTCTCTGTTTCTACTCTGCTTCTCAATGTCTGTTACCTTCAGTAGGAGAGCTCATCTCCCAGTTCTGGGTAAAAATGCCTTTCAGGTCTCTCAGCAGCGTCTCCCCATGGCTCTCTCTCCTGCCCTGTAACTTCTCCCCTCTCTCTCTTTCCTCATCCCTCTCTCTCTCACATGGTGCTAGGATGAGTCCACAGCAGTGGGGGGTGAAAATGATGAGAAGAGTGCACAGAAAAAAAACAGATAGGAAAGAATCAAGAAAGGGGAAGAGAGAATGGAGGAAAAGCGGTGGGGAGAGTGAGAGAGAGAGAAAGAAAGAGGAACATGCATGGTGTTCTGATGAAACTGATTTAAAAAGGTAACAAACTGAATGGTAAAAAAATGGTGATTAGTTTTTTAAATATCCAAGTGAAATGGAGACAGAAATGAAATGAATAAATTAAAGTTTCACATTTTCAAATCCTTCAGGTGTCTTTTCATAAAGGATGGTAAACTGAGAAGAGCCCTGTTTCCCCATCGCCAAATCAAGTCTCTCCATCACTTCATCACCAAATCAACCCTCCCCATCACCAAATCAATCCTCCTCATCACCCCATCATCCCATCAACCCTCCCCATTGCCAAATCAACCATCCCCATCACCCCATCACCAAATCAACCCTCCCCATCGCCAAATAAACTCTCCCCATCACTCCATCGCCAAATCAACCTTCCCCATCACCCCATCGCCAAATCAACTCTCCCCATCGCCAAATCATTTCTCCCCATCAATCCTCCCCATCAATCCTCCCCATCAATCCTCCCCATCGCCCCATCACCCAATCACCAAATCAAACGTCCCCACCACCCCATTACCAAATCAACCCCCACCCCACTAACAAATCAACCCTACCCCCAAAAAACTAAACCCAAAAAAGAAAACCCACTCGCTGTGTGGACAAATTGCTTATGGCAGGAGGGAGGAAGGAGAATGCAGGGGTTGTATTGGGATGAGGAAATGATGTGCAGGCATAAATAACTGCGATTTGACACACAACTGAAGGTGCGGTCGACTGGTCAGATGAGAAATGCTGTGAGAAGCATTCCTTCTCAGAAAGAAGAAACAATCTGTCAAATCTGACAGACGAAAGTGAAAGCATTCTCTGTTCTCAGATCTGCAGATAAACATGAAAAATCACACCATTGTGCTACACAAATCCAGAACACAGCTGCTAAACAGGGCATTACGGCACCTACAGAAAAAACTGAGAATGTTATTGCTCTGTGACTTCCAGGCTCCGCCCACTAACGTGTTGCTGTGAGGCTGATCATTACAGAAGGTTGGTTAAAACTCCATTCAGATTAATGAGAGGCTGCAGCTCCACTTATAACACACTACCTATATTTATAGTGTTACTCTCACATCTCACACAGTACATATATTCATCCTGAGTCATCACATTCCTTTTAAACATTACAAACTAACATTAAATAAATACATACACTGTGATACTGTACTGACCTCAAAAATCATTGCAGTAATGACTTTTACAGCAAATGTAAGTAGTTTAGATATAAACAGAGGTGCTGCTGTTTCTCAGAGGCTATAATCGTAAACAATAATAAAAATTAAGCCTTTACATTACTTAACACCCCACCCTGTAGGATGTATTACCTTTCTTAGGTGCAGTCCGGGACGATGGGCTGAAGAACTTCTTCACCGTGGTCACTTTGCGAGTCTTCTCGTTGGTTTTCTTCTCCTCAAACTTGGAGAAAGGTGCGAGACTAGGCTGGGTCTGTGGCGGCTGAGCCGGAGACTGTGATGGGGTGCTGTGGCTGCTGGCATAGGCAGCTTCCTCCTCCCTCTGCAACCTACAACACAAACCCCTAGACATTACACTTTATTAAGCACCAAAAGAACAGAAAGAGTGACATTACTATACATATTTTCTATATTTACATATATTTCCACATCTTGTAAATACATATATTTTTTACAGATTCAGTATAGTGCTTACGTGCACTTTTGTTAGTCTTGTTTGTTACATTTCTCTATTCGGTTCAATCTTTTAGTTTTTCATTGCACAGTGCTAGGAGCAATTTAGTGTACATTGCACTTGTAATTGTGTATGTAATAAACTGTTTCAATCTTGAATCTAACTGGATTTAGTGCAGCGCAGGTGTGTGAAATGTTGAATAAAAATCAATACACTCACAGATCTCCTTAACACTAAAGCCCTGAAAGCAAAATAAATAAATAAATGAATAAATAAATAACAATTGCAACTTTGTTATGCTAAAGGATCTAGAAAAGTGACTGGGATGTGGTTTTGAACAGCTCACCTCTCCCACAAGAACCCAGGAGAAAGCTGGACTGTGGCAGGAGACGCTCTCTGGACTGAAAAAGGAGCTTACGTTCGTGAGCATGTGACGAGGAGAAGCACTGAGTGAGCAGATGTTAGTGCTCAAATTCTCATCTAATTATTAAAATAATAATCATATTTTAAAAATTCAATAATAATATTTGTATGTATTTGTCAGTGTCAAAATACCGCAATGTATTGTGCGATGCCCTGATCACGTGGTCCTAATGCTACCTGGGTGATAGCTGCCTGCTGCTCTGTGTGTGAATGGGTTAAATGCAGAGGTTAAATTTCACTGTGGTGCATTGTGTTCACAATCACACACAGTCATTTTCACCTCCATTTCATTCAATGAAAATTTTGCTTCTGTGACTTAAATGACTCGTGCAATTCTAGAGGGATAACTTTTTCATACAGTGATCGATCCAGACAAAAGTGCACGGTGATCGATCCAGACAAAAGCGCACGGTAATCGATCCAGACAAAAGCGCACGTAATTGATCCAGACAAAAGCGTACGATGATTGATCCAGACAAAAGCGTACGATGATTGATCCAGACAAAAGCGCACGTAATTGATCCAGGCAAAATCGTACGATGATCAATCCAGGCGAAATCGTACGATGATCGATCCAGACGAAAGCGTACGATGATCGATCCAGAAGATAGCGTACGATGATCGATCCAGAAGATAGCGTACGATGATCGATCCAGAAGATAGCGTACGATGATCGATCCAGACAAAAGCGCAGTGACCGGTCCAGACAAGTGTACTGTGATAATTGTATATATTTTGTATGTATTTGATATATTTTTACCTTACACTTTTTTACAAATGCGCCGCGGTGGGGGGTGGGGGGGATTGTGTGTGAAACTGCATTTCAATACACTGTGTACTGTTGTATTGATAATAAACCTCTCCTGAATCTTGAATCTTGATTGGTCCAATTGAACGTGTACAGTGATAGCAGCTCACTGTAAACTGCATGAAATGTTCTCGGTGTGAACAACAGTCCTTAGCTCTAAAAAATCTGGGCAAAAACATGAAAAGATGGATGGACAGTGAAGACCAGACTTTATCGTGCTGATACGTGACAGGGGAAACAGCACACGTTTAACAGGTTTACGTGTTCCAATCACAGCGTCCTTCACCATGTCCTATGCAGTCATTATACCAGCCATTGGCCGATGTCTCTTATGAGATTGGGGGTTGTCACCATTTAGCCAGTCACACATCCCAAATCGCATACAAATTGTTTATCAATCGCCTAACCCTGAGAATATAAACACAGCTTTTTTTTGCATTGTAAAAAAATTGCATTGTATTTTGCAAGACCAACAAATTTGATCTAAATATAATTATTTTTGCAAATAATCATTACAATAACTCTTTCTGAGACTGAGAGATACTGCGGATGCTGGTGTGAAAGTAAGACAGGTATCGTGCTGGTCTGGACGACCCTTCGGTCTCACATACTTTTCCGCCAGTGCCCAGTCCTCCTGGATCTGCTTCTGCCGTGCCCGCTGGTACTCCTCCCTCCAGCACTTGGAGCACAGCCCCTGCCAGGCAGCGTTCCCATAGTAACCGCAGCCTTTCTTGCACAGCAGCTCAGATTGGTCCACATGGATCCCCCTGCGCTCAGACCGCTGACTCATTATGTCCACTTCACCTGCACTGAGCAAACTTTCCTACCAGCTCCTTTTTTAGCCTGGAACGAAGAACAAACACACAACACACAGTCAACAGACGATACAGGAGTAAAGATTTGTACCGTTAGTAGTAATTTGACCCTTTGGCTGGGACACTTTTGGTAACTACTGCACACCTGGAACACTCCACAAACCAGCAGATCCTTACGCTCCAACTTCCAGGAACTTACCATTCACTTGCTGTCTGATACATCCCAGATTTTGCCTCAGCAGTTCAAGTTCGGAAGTGTGACACCTCATACCTCTCGCTCTGATGTCTCTGCATTTTGGTTTTAAGGTCAAAAACTACTAAAAAGGAGGAGAGCCGTGCCAGAAACACTACACCTCCTGCTCTGACAAACTGCTGGATGCAATTCCAACAACAGTGTTAAAATGTAAATTCTCACAATGCCAAGGTCGGTTCAAAGGGACCAGAGAGCTCTAACAAAAGGTAAGAAATATTCATTAAGGAGGAAAGCTCAGTTTAAAATTTACAGGAGATTAAAGAACTAAAGGAGAGCGCAGGGAGGACAATATGGAAATCATTTTACAGAGGAGTGAGATCATGAAGAAGGTGCAGTCATAGAGAGACTGGAGGAGAGAGCACTGAAGGTCTGGCTTCCCATCGTGGATGGAGAGTGAACTGCTGGTGAAAGTGTCACTGTAAGTGAAGAATAGGCGACTGCAGCAACATTATAAAGGTGGAACAATGCAGTTTTGATGAGAGATTGAAAATGTACCGATGGCTCTAATAACAAAAGCCCTTAATATATTTACACATCATCACCCATAACCAGTACTTAAACACTTTACTATAATCTACATTTACGCCTGTAGTTCCTCATCTTCTGCACAGTTTTTCATTCTTTTCTCCTATAAGAAAGCCCAAAATACACAACAGAATCTCATATGCTGGGTTAAATGAGGTGTGCTGGAACATGGAAAGATTAAAATATTTAAGAGGAAGAGCTGCTGCATTGTAAACATTACGTCAGGGTGCAAAAAGGTGTAAATATATAGCTAAAATATCACATAAAACAAAAACTGTGCAAAGTGCAAACAGTACAACGATTTTAATTAGTTTTAAAAAACGATAAAACCGAACAAATCATAGCTTCATATCGGATCTTTCCGTTCCACCTTAAAATGGTGCAGCAGCTACGTTCTGACTCCTCTAGCGCTAGACTGTAACTGCTGCGCAATTTAAGGTGGAACGGAAAGTTGCAGTAGCTTTAGCCCCAACAAGCACAGAAAGCTAAGGCTAACAGGCTAACAACAGCCGAGAATATGCAAACAAACAGAACATTTGCGCAGATACTTTGTGTAAACACATTCAGAACAAAGACAAGATTCTAAACTGTGAGAATAAAACCAAATAATGGTGTTAGATCCTCATTTTTATTTACCTCATCGGCTTCTGGTCGCCCTGCTGCGCACCGCCAGTTTCGACAGCCCTGTCGAGATGTAAGCAAGTGGGAGGAGCAAGGAAAGTAGACAGCGGTTGCACGCGACAAGTCTGTCCAATCAATGCGCATTATCAGCAGCGTGACGTTTTAAGCCCACCCCCAAAACAGACAGCGACGCTCAAAAACAGTTACTACAGTAAATAACAGAAATTAATTAGAAGTATAAAGGATCAAAAATATTTTGAGTGATAAAAAACAAAGATAAAAAATTAAGAATTACCTACTTTTTATTTATTTATTTATTTTACAAATGTTATTTTTTGTATTAAATAGAAAATTGGAACTTCTGTGATAATAGAGTACCATGGAGTAGGCTAACCTAAAAATGAATCTAGCGTTTAAGCCCAATTTCAAAATAAAAGCTCTTCTGGAATTTTGACCATTCCTCTTTACACAATCTTTCTAGAGTCCTGGGTCCTTTCCTCTTTAGCTCAGCCACAGGTTCTCAATGGGGTTGAGGTCTGGGGACTGAGATGACTTGATTTAGTCTCTGTTGAGCCATGTTTGTGTAGATTTAGCCATAAATTAAGGGTCATTATCCTGCTGGAAGCCCCAATGATGGCCCGTTTTCAGCGCCAGATTCTGATTTAAAATGCCCTCACAAGGTTTCCAGCTCCACAGCATCACAGATCCCCCACCATACTTTACAGTGGGCATGAGGTGCTTTTCCACATACTTATCCTTAGGTTTACAGCAGATCCACTTAGAATGTTTTTTGCTAAAAAAGCTCAATTTTAGTCTCATCTGACCAAAGCACATGGTCCCAGTTAAAGACCCAGTGCTGCTGAGCAAAAATAGACTTTCATGTTTGTGATTGTAGGTGAGTAAAGACTTTTTCCTTGCAACAGCTTGTTGCATGAAGATGGTGTCTTATGGTTGCCATGGAGACTTTGTGACCCCCAAGATACCACTCTTTGGTGCAGTTCTCTAACAGCGGGATTTGGAGAATTTTTTACTTCTCTTACCATCCTCCTCACTGTGTGTGGTGGTGAGATAAACTCAAGTCCTTGTCCAGACTTGTTCTTCTCTGTTCCAGTTGTTTTAAACGTTATTATTC
This sequence comes from Lepidarchus adonis, assembly GCA_037576955.1. Classification (NCBI taxonomy): domain Eukaryota; kingdom Metazoa; phylum Chordata; class Actinopteri; order Characiformes; family Lepidarchidae; genus Lepidarchus; species Lepidarchus adonis. Next base: position 4,042 of record JBBIGC010048229.1, on the reverse strand, counting down.
CTTCTTTGTTATTCCTCTGTAGATACAGGCAGGTTTAGGTGAGTAGATATTTTCTTATAGCTGTTACCCGTATTACGAAAGTTGACACACATCAGTCTTACTTGTCTTTTCCATGTGGAAGAGCAAAAAGACTCTGTGTCACATCATATTTATTCCCCAGGGAAACAGGAAGTCATTAATTACTAGGTAAAATGACCTTACTCTGATCAGCTTTAAAAACTAATTCAGTTACATGTATTTTTATATTTGAAAATTATTTTTTAATGATGGATTTTTTTGACAGCATATACAAGGAATACACCCAGCCTTCATAAAAAAATGGCAAAATATACATACGTTTATTGTCAGCACAATAAAGCAGTAGACCAGTAATGCAGTACAAACATTAGAATTTGAAACATTTACAGCAGAGTGCAAGTTAAGTTGTCCTTTTGCAAAAAAATAAATTAAATAAAAATAATTTTGAAAAAGTCATGTCCACTGAGCAAACCTGTTGTAAGAAAGTAATGGAGTTGCTGCGGGTTTCTGAGAGCTCATGCTACTTCACGGCCTTCACAGCCCTCAAAGCTGGTTTAGATGATGACTAGGTTGAATAACTGCAGTTGAGCTGTTCTAGGGCTGTCACGATTACTCGATTAACCTGAATTACTCAATAACAAATTATATCATAAGAAGAATGACTGAATTTAAAATATTTGATGGACATCTGATTAATTAGCTATTAGCCATTAGCATGAGAACTCTCCCACACTTCCTATAGATATTCTTGCTATTAACTACATGTCTAATAGCCTTGGATTCTGACCGTAAAACTTTCCATTTAAATGAATATTTCTCTCTCTCCACTTAATCTGTGTTGTTTTGTAAAGCGACCTTAAGTATGTGAAAGGCGCTATATAAATTTAACGTTGTTCAATAAATCGTGTCCTCAGAAATGAAGGTTATTTGTGCAGAACGACAGATGTGTTGTACAAAGAGTGTGTGTGTGTGTGTGTGTGTGTGTGTGTGTGTGTGTGTGTGTGTCATGTGTGTGTTGTGCTCTGGAGTAAAAGTGCACTGATTGGCTGTGGGTGTGTGTTCTGTGTGATTTATTAATTGATGGATGTTCAGATGTAAAACAGTGAAAATATGAAACACTCATCTTACACTAACTTCTACTGTGGAGTGGAGAGTTGGAATGAAGTAGAACATTCAGGGTTTAATGTTCTAGATCAGACCGGTGTGATGGTACTCACTGAGGGGTTAAAGCTCAGTTTAGTTGATTAATTGTCAGAATAATCAGGACATTACTCATCGATCCTGGCAGCCCAACTGTTCCTACCAATAAAGAACCTGAATAAGGCATGAGCTACATCCGCCCAACAATAAAAGGAAAAGACGATGACTAGCAGCCGACAGCAGTCTGTATGTAAACAGGAGGTAACCTTAAGGTGACTAACAGTCCAGTTATTCATTAATATACTCTTTATATTATATTCTTCACATAAAAAAATATTATACAGATTATACAGATCTATGCCAAAACACAACATGACCACTACAGCTAACAGCCACTACAATCGGCACTGAGATCAGTGGCTTAAAAAGCTGCTCTCCAGGCTCCGCCCCCAAAAACATATCATCATAGCAACCATAGTGAGGGTGGAGGAGATCGGAAGTAGTCGAGACGTGACTACAACAATTTCAGTTTTATAATATTATTATAAATATATGTCTCAATGTAAAAATCCTCCATTTTAATACTTAAACATGAAATAATCCCCACATATTTTTATTTGTACAATTTTCTGCCTACATTAGTTGTCTCCACCCACTAACTAGAACTCCCAAATTCCCAAAACCACCAGCACTGGGAGGGTGAAGGTGGGCAGGTGCATTTTTACATGAAGCACATGAAGCTTCACCCACGTATTCACACTGAAACATCATTGGACAGAGAGAAAGAGAGAGACTGCGATGCATAGTCATGGGGGAGAGGGAGGACCTGTAAAGCTTGGATGAAAATGTGGTTTGTGAACGGAGCCTGTAGAAGTCACATAAAATGAAAGCTCATGTATCTGGACCAGAAACCCGATAAACAAACAGCACAGAACACAGACTCAAAGTGATCCAGTTGATCTAGCCCTCTCAGTCAACACACACACACACACACACAATGATGTTCTAATAGAGCCAGCTCGCTCCAGATACTGGGGATGAGACCAAACAAAACAAACAAAATTCGTCAAAATAAACGACAGCACTGATCACCAACTCACAGACGACACAAACTACAATCACAACAGGTGAGTCCAGGAGACACCTGGGCCTGTAACCTACACAGCCCATCAAAAGTTTAGGGACACCCATGAGCTTTTTGTAGTCCTTCACATTCCTTTGCAATAACTTCACAAGAGAGAAAGAACAGAACAGAAATATAAACATCTGCTGTAGAAAAGAAAAAAAGAAAAAAGGTATCCTCAAAATTCTGGCCACCTTCCATAGTTACAATCTCAAAAAGGATGTGTTATCGCTGTTTAAATGATGCAGAACACACACTTTGGGTTAAACCGCCCTCGTTAAATAAATCAATACACACCGGTTGGGTTAATGGTCACAAAAAGTGAAAACATTTGGAGAAGGATTTGAAGCCCTCTCTGGTGGAAATATGCAACTGCAGGTGACATGAGCTTTGAGTCTATGTCTTTGTACTGACCAATCAGGTAAATGTGAAGGTGGGGCTTTGGTGACAGTGACCGGTGGGGTTAAAGGTTGAGGTGGCTAACATAAACTGTCAATCAAAATGATGCTAATCTATCAAAATAACAGCTACCAAGCTATGCTAATCTAAGCAATACTGAGGTGATGGCCGAGTGAAGAATTTTTATATTGATAGTGGTGTAGAGTATTGAAATTTATTTATTATATTTTTTTATATTTAAAATGAATTTAAGATACGTTTTTTGATAAATCTACTGTGACAATGCTGCATCTGAAGTCCACAAGGCGGCGCCAGAATGGGAGAAACCCTGTAGAGAATGCTATACGGAACTCACCGTCTGCTCTACAGTGGAACAAAGTAATATCGTATCTAGAACAGAGAACCTCGTAGTACCGTATCAGAATGGTTCTGTGGGAGCTCCCAGCCGTATTATTCACATTGTCATTTGATTGTTTTAGCATTGGGGGGAGAAGAACCTAGTTACACAGGAAGCTACACGTTCCCCGCGTACTGTTACTACTGTCCAATCCGTTTTGAGAGTGCACTGTGCTTCACCACCAGGTGATCTTGAACTCGTAGATGGGCCGTTTGCAGTAATAGTGGTTGATAAGGTGTTTGTCACAAACGCCGATGCACTGCTGGTCTGCCGTTATGCCACGTTCGGCTAGGTCGCTAACGATGCAGTGCAGCAGGTCGTAAACGTCCGCCACAGCCTCCCAGGGCCCAAAGGACACGTCCACCTCACAGTGATGCTCGAACAGCTTGGCCTCACTCTCAGAGCGCTCGAAGCGCAGGGAGTTGAAAAGCGGTCGCTCGTACGGCGTGATGGGCATCTCCTCCTTGTACACGCACACCTTCAGCTTGGCGAATCGCGCCTTCCGCTGCATCGCCCGCAGCTTCGCTATCTCCACAATCCGCTCCAAATTATCTGAGGACGTGAAGACAGAACCGTACGTTTACAACAATACAGTCATCAGCCACCTGCTCTGTATATCACTTACCGTATTTGCCCAACGATCAGAAATGATTGTTTGTCTTGATTGATTGAATTGATTGAATGATTGATTGATGTCTTGTTTAAATGGGGCGGTTTATCTAAAATCATGGAAACACATTCACTAAATGTAATGTGCTGGCAGAGGGCCAGCACAGAATATTTAGAGCGAGCCCAGATGCTGCAAAGCGGCCAAGAGGGAAGATCAAATGCCAAAATAAAATAAAAATTAAGTGTTTCTCTTTCCTTAACACACACCCACACACACACAGAGAGAGGAGCAGCGAATGGTCTAGGCGAGCTACGAACCCCGCCTGCCCACGGCAGCTGCGGGCTGCTTAACGCTC
>JBBIGC010048211.1:0-11510 GCA_037576955.1 Lepidarchus adonis | reverse complement strand
TCTTTCTCTCTCTCTTTCTCTCTCTCTCTCTCTCTCTCTCTCTCTCTCTCTCTCTCTCTCTCTCTCTCTCTCTCTCTGCACTGCAGCACTAGGGCAGGACGGACACTGTGGGGAGCTCTACTCGCCCGCATTATAATTATGACTCTCAGAGTGCAGCTCGAAGTCTACGGAGGAAGGAAAGGCACAGCACAATAGCACTGCACTGCAGGGCAACTTCACCACTACGGGGCAAATATACGCGAACACTGTGACCTCTGCACAAGCAGAGAATCGGCAAGGGATGCGCCGCAATGACTCCACACCATTTCGAAGAAATTCCCAACTAAAGACATAACACCCTTAACTCTCCTGGTGCAGAAACCATCATCTGAAAATCAAACCGCATCCCAGCTTGTGTAATTTATTCTATTTTTCATTTCGCCTTTTTACATTGTGTTTTATGTTTAGATCCTTTTAGCAACCACTAACTATAAGTAGATAACATCTCTGACTATGTCACCAACAGTATCACAATAATGTTCTAAATTAAAAGCTTGATTGTTCCTGTATCTGGGGAAAAGCATCAGCTAAATGAATAAATGTAAAAGGTGAATTTGAAATGTTACAAAAAGTAGTCTGTAGACTACACTGTGGTCTTGAAAGACATGATAGCGCAGCTTTGCTCATGTCGAAGATCACCCTATGGCTCTGGTGCAGACGCTAACATCCATCATACAGTTGCTTTGCTAAATCCATTAGTTTTTTTAGTAATTGACTAATTATTATAACCTCCTGCAGGGTTCATTCCGTATATACTGAATAAATAAACTATATTTATATGGGACTTTAAAGAAGATAAACTTTTTCAGCTACTAGAAATGAGGTTCTTTAGGTTCTACAGTTCATGGGGTGGTTTCTCATAAAGAAATTGTATTGCAGGCACTTCAACAGAACTTGTGCTTTTATTTATTAATGTATTTGTTTAGTATGTTAGTTGGATATTTAGTTAGTTAGCTAGTTATTAGAATTATTTAATGCTTCTCAAGTACATACAACACACAGCAAACACCAAACAGCATTAAACTAGCCAATTATTAATGACTATCCTCCCCATCATCATCATCAACACTCCTAATCAATCCCCAACACTACACAGTTGATATTTTCAGTGTTTCAACTGGAATAAAGCAAAAATGATAAATCCATACACACTAATCAGTAATTATGGGGTTTTTTGCTCTTTGCTACAGAGACATGTGTTTAAATGGGGGGTGGAAGTGATGATTGAGCCCAAAGTAGTGAGAAATGAGCATTTCTCATTAGCCAAACTCTAAAACTATTTTCGAATAACAGGTACCCTGTTGCTAAGCTGTGAAATGTACAGACTATGCCATTTAGAAACTAAAAACCATTAAACCATTTGCCAACATATAGTGCATCGTCATATTATCATCAACATCATCATCAACCCACACACACAGCAGTGAATAATGAAAATGTTCAAAACTGCCCACAAAACATTCAGAAATCTTTTAGATCACATAAGCGTTAACTCACAAAACACAGAAATCTCTCTCTCTATATCTCTCTCGCTCTCTATCTCGCTCTCTCTCTTTCTCGCGTACGCAATAAAATGACAATCTAAAGAAGAAACAGCTGCAACTGCACGTTGGCATAAATCTGAATAAAATGCCATTAAAAGAATCTTCTCTGGACACAAATTCCCAGAAAGGGAATTCTTTTCCAGCTGTGAATGATATGGTGGGATTCCTGACTGGAAATAAGAAGACCATGATCTTGCTTTCCACCTAAATTGTGCTGTGCTACATTGATACAATGTCTAAACACTTTTTATATAAACCTTAAATATTGAATATGTAATAATCAAAGCTTAATACTATACAATATATAAATTAATATTGCACACATGCAAAATCAAATTTCGAATAAAAAATACATATTAATGGCATTCATTTCTTAAATAAAATGTAAATTTAAATGATATGTCTCTTTTTATTTGCAGCTTTCTGATTTATATTTCAACAGTAACGTTCCACAGGCTAACTATACATTTTAAATAAATAGCAAGCATAAATCAATAAACTAATAATAATATCCTTCAATGACAGTGCCCCCATTCAAGCCCATGTCTTGGAGTAGCAAGAAGACGTGCAGAAAGAAAACGTTAATTATAACTCAGTTTGCTACACACTGATCTACTCTATGTCCAAGCCAGATACCTGGCATCTCTTCTTGGACGCTAGTTTATCCATGTTTCAGATATTCTTCCTCCCACCTGTTCAGAAAGCTCCTGATACAATGTCTAAACACATCTCTCTTTGTTGGTCCATTGCATGAAAAGCATTGAGTTTTACTCTCTGCAGGTCGATGAGTCAACAAAAGTTGTGAACCTAGCTAATCTGTTGGTCTGCATTGAAATATGCAATGACGGCGCCAAAACTATGAGGTCATTGCACATAATGTTCTGTTTATCCATTCGCTGCTTACACTGTAGCATTGTTAAGAAGACACTCACAGCCAAAGACATGCCAGATGACCTGCGATTGAACATTATCAGATTCATTAAAGCTCGCCCATAGATTCAAGGATCTTCACAAAGTATTTCTGCTTTACATTTAAGTGCACTAGTTATTACAGGGAGAAGTGTTGACAAGGCTATTTCAGCTGTGGTCCTAACTTTAGCAGTTCTTCGTTTTCTTTGCTCTCCAATGTACATGTCAAGGGGTTTCTGCAGAGCCTTGCTTACCTGACTGATACTTTGAATTGAATTGAATTGAATATATATGTGTGTATGTGTGTGTGTCATATTCCTATGGGTTCATAAGAACATGATACATTATTTTTAATACCTGCAATTAACCTAAAGGCAAATATTTAATGTCACTATAAATATTTACATGTATTTCCCCTTTTTATAATGCTGCATCCTAGAACATGGATGTATTCCTCACATTCACTCTTTACTCTGACTGTAAATACATTTGGCTTCTGGCATCAGTTAGCAAGTTAGTATCTTCATCTGAGCATGTTAGAAAATGCAGAGGAAGCTTGTGTGTGGAATTGAGAGAAAACAATTGGGGAAACTAATTGGAAGCGGGGCAGCAGCCCTATGGCATGACCCTTTACTATAAAACAGCAGCATAAAAGGCCAAATACATCGACTTAAAGCTTAGTTCTACAGTTTGCTACTGTTTTACTGAATATTCTTTCATGTTCCTGTGTGCAGCTTATGTTTCCATGAAATGATTCCACTCACTATTCTTTGCAGACTGCAACCACAATATACAGAAACAGAGATGCATCATAATATCACCACTCAAGAAGAGAATATTCATTGGTTTTCTAGATCTTCTCCCTGAGATTTATGTCTCAGTGAAACAGTTACAACACATTAAAAAAGTGTTGCAGGGCTTTCTGTTTGCTGCATGCAGCCGGGCTGTTGATATGTTGAATGGCAGGTCTTCAAAGCTCCATGGAACAAGATCCAGCCAAGTAACAGAGATGTCTTGAGTGCCGTCCTACAAATGCCAAAGAGGTTACACCAAGAAACACTTTTTGTCACTTTCCACTTGCTCAGCGCTTCAAAGCTACAGATGCTGTGGAGCTCACGACCATGCCTTCTATGATAAAGTCTATTTGAAGAAAGACCATCCATAATGTGCTAGATCGGGCACTCCCTGACATTTTCCTTTCTGTAAAAACAAGCTGATAGCAGAGTTTGCTTACTGATCAAGTCTTTCCACCTTTTAATAGACCATGACATCCACTGAAACAATATAGCACTGCGTGTTGCATGGCGTAGGTAATTCCAGTCGTGGAGAGTCATAGTGCATCGCCCAGTTTCTGCTCTAAGACACCTGACTCAAGGGACTGATAATTAACTGGTGAGTGGAATCAAATGTGAATATAAATAAAGATGAATTACATAGCGGCCTTCGGTCTTCAGACTGTGCATCCTTATTCGGAGGACAGCATAACACTGAAAATAGGATGATCCACACTCCCTAAAGGCTTTAGATATCAAATAAAGGCATTAGAAGACCAGAAGCTGAGGTAAAATACAGAATTCAAATATGTCTCATGTCTAGTGGTGCATTTAGATAAGAAGACTCATGAACGTGACATCTTACAGCAAGTCCAGGTATTCCCATGAGACCCGGCTCTCCTGCAGCTCCCTTGTCACCCTAGAAAAGAGATGGAATAAAAAAATAGGCTTAAGAATCTCACATGTTAGCCTTTTGCAGTTTTATATTTTTTTAATCCAAATACACAGTGAGCCAAAATTGAAACCTTGGACAAAGTTGTGGATAAAAATCTTTACGCAGATATAAAAATGAATCTTTTTATATAAACCAAAACAAGTTTTGCTTAAATATTGAATATGGAATAAGCAAAGCTTAATACTATACAATATATAACTTAATATTGCCCACATGCAAAATCAAATTTCGAATAAAAAATACATATTAATGGCATTCATTTCTTAAATAAAATGTAAATTTTAATTATATGTCTCTTTTTATTTGCAGCTTTCTGATTTATATTTCAACAGTAACGTTCCACAGGCTAACTATACATTTTAAATAAATAGCAAGCATAAATCAATAAACTAATAATAATACCCTTCAATGACAGTGCCCCCATTCAAGCCCATGTGGAGTAGCAAGAAGACGTGCAGAAAGAAAACGTTAATTATAACTCAGTTTGCTACACACTGATCTACTCTGTGTCCAAGCCAGATACCTGGCATCTCTTCTTGGACGCTAGTTTATCAATGTTTCAGATATTCTTCCTCCCCACCTGTTCAGAAAGCTCCTGTTTTTCTTTTCGCAATTTTTCTAGGAGAGTAGCACAGCGCTAATATTAGCATAACGTCGCTACAACAACTGTCAACAGAGGAGAGGGGTTTATGGTTCCTGTCCTGAAGAGCAGAGCATTCTCCACAGTAGCAATAGCGATACATTCGCTGTAAAATACAGACGGGCCAACTCTAGTAGTCATGTGATATTGTCTCACTGGCCAAATAAAATTACGCTCCGGGCCAAATTTGCCCCCTTTTCATTAATCTATAATGAAATCAAATACGCATTCTTCACAAAAAGGTTCCAAATAATGCAAGAGTAACATATTTATCTTAATACTCTTGATATAAACACTAACTGATATCAATAATAAGTGAAGGAACAGACAGGAAACTGTTTTAGCCAAACAATTTCATTCCTAAGGTTGTACAGCTATAGCCATAACAATCCTATAAGGCCGTACACAAAAGCCTGTAGAGTCATATGGCAACACAACTGGGCAGTTTTTTTCAGTCAAGCTACATTAAAGTTTCTAAAGCTTAGTAAAATTGGACAAAAATGTGTAAACATTTAGTATGTACCATATGGCCCAAATAAGGTAGTGGTGTCTACTCCAAATACAGGCCGCTCCCACTAATGGTTTTATCAGGAAGTTGATGGACTCATTTTACTGAAGGATGGACTTTCCCCAATAAACAAATAGCACTACAATCTTACCCCTTTATTTTCAAACAAGTGAACTGTCTCCTTGTTTTTATGTCTCTGCTAGGGTTTATAAATGACTGCAAATGATGATATTTCACAGTTTCCAGACAGCCATGCTAACACACAGCTAGCTAACAGACACATTGTTCGCTAACACTTAGGCTACAAATGACCTGACCAGTGTTTGCCACAGTAACTACAGAATTCAGCTGTATGTCAACCAACTGCCCAAACGAAATCTCCATACTACTCTTTGGATCCCTGTTTTGTGATGTTCAGTGATGTGTTCAGCAGGTGTAATTTGCTCAACTGCAAGGCAACAATTTAAAAATGCTAATATGAGGGAACTTCAGCTCAACACACACACTTCTTTTTTGGTGTGAATTTTATTAAAACTCTTCCAGTTCTTTAAAATGGGTCAAATAAAATGGTAGTATGTTTATATAATACCAAGCAGGTAGAGAAAGTTGCTAACTTTACCATTTTGTTTACTATACCTGCAAATTTTTGTTGTGTAGAAAACTTTTTTAATGCCATTTTTGTTGGTATTTCCAAGATAGAGTCAAACTGGATTGCTAGTATAAGCAAATGCTTTTAACAATGGTATTACAGGCAAAAACACTGCATAATCGTTTCCAGGGATTTGAGAATTGAGAGTCGACCCAAAGGTTTCCACAACAGATTCCACAGTGACTGTCCATTGCCACGTGAGCAAGTGTAAAAATGGCCTAAGTGAACTAAGTGAAGCGACTGGGGAGTATTAATTAAAGGTCCATTAGTAAGCTAAATCAGAAAATCATAGCTGCCCACTTTCTTTGCTAAAATCAAAAAGATGATCTGACATCTGAAAAATAAACAGTTTTAGCATTTAAAGTTAATATGTCAAGATTCCATGTCATTAATATTGTTAATGATATTAAGCACCTAGAATCTGTACTCTATATTTGCCAGATGTCCTACACTGTATCATGGTTTTGGAAATCTTAAATCAAATCCAAGTAATGGTTCCTGTCACTTGAACATTTTTGGAATTGACCTAGCAAGGCATAGGTCACTTAATATTTCAGTAAATAATAGCAACATTTTAGTCTTGGGTATAAATTAGCCACATCTTTTATGATAGCTTAACTCATTTATAGCATCCACTCTCTCAACTTATCCAAGCACCCAAACAAACCTAAACAACCACATTCCCCTGAAGTGACCATGGCTAAGCAAGACTCATTATTATTTTTGTAAAAAGGTCATATCTTAAAAAGCATTACTTTAATGAATCATTCATACACTTACAATGGAAGTTGAGGCTGTTTAATTAAATTAATCTTGTCATGTATTTTGACATTTTGACTGAAATACCCATCTACTCAATACAGTTTTAAGCAAAAACACAATACTTACTTTTATATTCATCGCTTTATATCCCATTAAATGTAAAAATAAAAATAAAACTCCACGGTATCAGTTTATCAGACATCTAGCTAGTGCAGGGGTCGGCAACCTTTACTGCAAAACATAACACAGCGTATGCACTTCTAAAAGCTTAATTTTACCTGTTACAACAACTGAGACAAACAGAAGTGCAGTGTGCAGGTGTAGGCCGACTTTGAAATAAATTACACACTGAACTCCACACGCCTTTTTAAGTCATTCCTGTATTTGTGTAAAATGTAAATCAAACGTAACCACTTTAATATATAAAAAACATTGTTGAAACAGTTTTTAAAAAGTGAACAAAAATTCACTTTCTTTCTCCATCTGTAGTTCAGTACTTTTTAGAAACCACTGACTGCTTGTCTTGAAAATGTCTTTCAACATTACATTTTTGTTGTGCTAATTTCTCGCCACATATCAAACACAGATAAGCAGCATAGTTGGCAGTGAAATTCTTCATATATTTTTAAAAAAGGTATTATAGATAACCCTTTTTTTCTTTTGTCAAGGCCAAACAGAGGCACAAAAAGAAGGCCGAAGCCATGGGTTGCCGACCCGACCCCTGAGCTAGTGCCATGTCTAAAAGTCAGCCAGTCAAGTCAACACATGACATTTAGTGTGACTATTTTTTTAAGTAAGTAAAAGTAAGTAAGTACCATTTTTATTGGTGTTATTTTGCATGAAATTCAACCATGACTAACCTTCATACAGACTAAGGCAGGGCTCAGCATCCTCTGACAGGTAACAGCAGGATTTGTAGGTAAAGGATTAAAGCAGGTGACGCTCATCCAAATAAATAGAAACTTAGTGTAAAAAGGCAGAATAGAAACTTTATTTCCGAAACGTGAAACTGATGGGGGACGGCTTACAGCACTTCTTTATAGACAACGTTGGCAGTTTTTCCTGTAGGGGTGTATATGTATGTGAGCACTTGCAGGGTTCGATATTGAGAAAACGACGCGTCGGACGCAACCGGAAGTTGCACTACGGCTTTGGGAGCATGAGATGCACCAATGTACCAACTTTGGTGGCCATTCGTGCAGCCGTATGGAAACACATAGCGAACAGACAATTATATATATATAGATATAAAACAGCTAGCGCTATTTTCAAGAGCTTATAGTCTAAGACTGTTATTTTCTTATAGTCTGCTCCTGCTTTATACAAACAAACAAATAATGACTGTGATTTAAACCTAAACTGTTAAATTCCCCATTGAGAAAAGACAAGTGAAACATGCAGTACAGTCAGGAACATGCTCTGTAATATACATGCAACAAAGAATCCTATTGAAAACCTTATTGAAATCTCAGACCAGTCAAAAAAGCAATTAACTCAATAAATTGTTTTTGCGCTTGTTAGAAATTTTATATCAGCTTAGAGGAGCTCAGCACCAAGTTTTCTCTAAAGATTTATACTACACTAAAGAAGTGTTGACAATCACATTTGACACAAAGGTTCTTTGAATTTTTAGTGAATCCAACCAAAAAAACAAAAGAAAAATGGACTGGTTCAATACATTAAAGTCGGCCTAATGATAATTATCTGACTCCAAACAAATTCACAAAGAGAGGCTGAAACGAAGGGTCTTGGCTTTCTGCTATCTGCAGTGCATCTGTCAATCACCTTCATGAAACAGCTATTCATTAGTTTCAATGTGAACTTCTCTTTCTCACTAGCAATGTCAAAGTATCCTCTGTGTTTCATATCTGATATTATTACACACTCACATTTTTAAACCATTACGACTAGAACACTGAAGGCTCGTCATGTGTCATTGTACCAAACAAGCAGCTTCAGCCAAAATATTCCATCAAACCGTGTCAGAGTGTTGGCATGAAGGCGAAATCATACAGCCAACAATGAGGTCAAACTGAGCTTGACCAGTGTGCCTCCCAATGAGTTCCAGTATGCGTGACATATTGGGAAAAATCCATCAGATTGACACACAGCCATGGCAATCAACCCCTGGGCACTTTAAAAATGAACCATAAAGGATCTCTTTCTTTAAAAGACTTTAAAAATAAGAACAAAACAAAAACAGGAGTATGTAAAGAGTCTGTTAATTAAAGTGTTAAAATATAGCCCATAAAGCCCATTTATAAAGTTTCAAATTTTTGCTTTTGAGATAAAACTCTAAAGGTTGGGTATAAAAAAGACTTCTCTCCAAAGCCATTCCTTCAAAACACAAGAACACACACTGCCCGATTGCTGTACACTATCCCAATACCTTATGGTTCAATAAAAGCGAGTTGACCTGCAGCTGCCACCGATATTTTTTTGTTGGCCATTTAATAAATTTAGCACTATTCATTTCTATATTATTTGCATGTATGTATAAATGCTTCTAAAACAAAATATCTACGCTACCTTTATGTAGCTTTTAAAACATTATCTGAATGAAAAAGTCTTTATTTTCAAAATTTATGAGAATTATAATAATATTATTATTATTAATATTATTGAACTTATGCATAAGACAACTGCTGAACATATTTATTGTGAGTAGTGAAGGTAATAAATTGATATTATAATAATATGATCAAATAAAATGAATTACTAGGGTCTGCAATTTCCATTTTAGCTAAAGTGCTAAATGTCATTTAAGAGTCTTCATTAAGTTACAAAATGCACAAATAGTTATTAAAACTGAGGAGAAAGTGTAAAAAAGGGATGATAACACAAACAGCTCTCCACAATTCATAATCTAAACAGTAACACCTACATACATCTGTAAATCTCAGTGAGCTATAGATTCCTGAAAGCTAAACCTCAGTGGAAAAGAGTGGACGTTTTTTTGGACAGGAAGTCGGTTGAACGAGTTCATCTACAGACTGGACAGTGATCAGACGTCAGTGATCATGGTGGGAGACTTGGATGACAGAGCTTTCTCAATGCACTCCTAAAAGTGTGTTCAAATCCATTGAGAGAGCTATAAAGCTGCCTGTCACTGCTGAAATGTTATTAGGGCATGGAGTCGCTATACTCTTGCCAAGGTCTCGGCAGGAAGGCACGACTGACAGCATCCAAAATAACAAACGACGGCGTCTGAAGCTTCTCATTGGATCCATTATAAGCAGTATATCAGGACACTTCAAACACCAGTCCATGAATTTAAAAAACATGTCTCAGACTAAATTCTAGTATGTGATGTGAAATAACAATGCGCCCATTCAAACAGCGCCTTCCATAATATTTGGGACAAAGAAGCATTTTTCTTTTAAGACGTAATTAAAGTGCACATCCCAGACTTTAATTTAGAGTAATTTGCATACATTTGAGTTTCACCATGTACCACATTTCTTATACACAATCATCCCCTATACACAGTGCTAATCACTGCATCACCCCAAAATGTTTTTTATACCACTTCAGCCCATCCTAAATAAGCTTGGGCTAAAGAAGTTTCTGTATCATGTAATTATGTGGTGTCTTATTTTCAAAGTACAGTTTTAATTTGCACTTGTGGATCCAATAATGAACTGTTTTTATAGACGATGGTTTTAAGAAGTGATGCTGATCCAAAGCAGCAATTTTAATAGAAATGTGTTTGTTTTTCTGTTTTAAAGCACTGCTGCATGATGGCCATATAATATGGTTTTGGCCTTGTGCTGGGTGTAAACAGATTTTCAAATCTGATTAACCCATTCTATTTTATTTTTTTATTTTTTATTTATCTGAAAGCTGCCACACTTGTTTTGGTGTCACAAGTGTGCTGATATCTCTGCGGCCTTATGCTTTTTTCACTGATGCCTGGGGTTTATAAAATGGGTCAGGAAGTGTATATCTACTAAATGTTCCTATATGGAAGGTCTTTCTGATAAAATGGCCAATTATTGATTTAGTATTTCATTTATTTTCTACCCTCTCCAGAAGTGAGTGTGTCTTCAAGAATCTTTTTCATGTTGTAAATGAGTGCAGTAGGACAATTTTAAGCATACACTTAAAATCATGGTGTAATTAGCCATCTAGTTACTGATGATTCAGTGAGAATGACCAGTCGTGACAGCCCTGAAAATAATCAACAGCACATAGGGAGCCGATGATTTTCCCCACCGTTCCCACAAGAAAAACACAGCACGTACCAATATTTTTTCCCTGATACAGAACCATTAATATGAAGAATACTAAACGTTTAATTGTAATTTTCATTGTAAACTCAATTTGAGTGTGATGGAGTCCAGATGGAGCGTATGCACCATCTGGATTCTAAGCTTTGGTGGAAAAAACCTTTCAAACAAACAAAAGAGTAAATTCATTCATTTTCATTAAATGTAACCCCCACAACATGCCCTTGTAAACAGACATAATTCATGAAATCATATTATATAATAAGTAGTAATGTCTAAAAACCTACCATCACTAGTAGTCATAGTCATAGAAGTATTTCTTATGTTTTTATGAAACTTTTTGACACTTTTGTGCCTAAACAATGGAATTGGTGGCTGTATAATTTAGGGCTGGTTTCCCAGACAGGGATTAAGCCTAGTCATGGACTAGACAGCATTTTAAATGGAGATTGAAAGGCAAATACAGTCCATGATTAGGCTTAATCCCGGTCTGAATAACTTC
>JBBIGC010048190.1:0-11510 GCA_037576955.1 Lepidarchus adonis | reverse complement strand
GGCTTTCTGTCCCTGCTGCTCTCATCAGTAGGAGTGGGGGTAATCACAGACGATCTTCCTCCTCATGATCCATGCAGACCATGTCACTGGTTCACCTTCCTTCAATCATTTTGATAGGTACAAGCTACTGAAGACCATCAATATTCCACATGACCTTCTATTCTGGAGATGCTCTGACTCAGAAGCATCACAGTTTGGTATTTATATGTAATAAAATGAGCACAATTGTTTTTAAGTACCTATTTGTAATAATAATTTTACTTGTAATGATAATATGCCCTATATATTGTATATTGTATGTAACTATGTATATTTAAGTTTACGTAAACATTTTTAGTTTGCAGGTACAGCAATTTCTAGTGTCACATGGCCCTGGGTTTACGCATGTCACTGCCGCTATGGAGACATGACACAGCCGGAGTTAAGCACCCTGGACAGCTCCACAGTCATGTTCAGTTCAGGCTGAGCTTTGCGCGCACAGAGGCCACGCCCCTGATACCAGGTTTGGAGCATACGCATCCCAGAGAGGTTTGAGAGAAGCTTGCTCCCGTAAAAGCCAGTTTCTCTGAGCCTCTCTAATTTTCTGCCTGTGTGTTCTTTCTCTCTCTCTCTTGTGTTGTATTGTCCTCTCTCTATCCAGATGAAGGAGAAACCAATGTCTGAATTCTCTAGCTAATTCCTTTGTGTTGATGTTTTTCCCTTTTTTCTATTAATAAATTTCCCTACAGGGCGTTGTTCTTGCTCGCTACCTGATGTGTTGGTGTTGTTTGTGTGGTTTACGCTCACAAGTGGTGGAGAATGCGGACACAGCGAAACCAACCCAGTCGGATTCTTCTTTTTTTGTGTAGGTTCGTCGGTTGGAACCAGCGGCAGACCAGTCCAGGATAACAGAGTTTTCTGTCCAAGATTTGGCCAACAAACTGGCCAAAATTGCAGATACCACTAATCGGCTGGCGAATGAAACTCTTTGACATAGGGATGCCACTGGGATCCCCCTTCTGGAAGAGCATCGGAACGCATGTGATTATCTCACTAAATTCAATCCTGAGGATGCTATAGAGGCATATTTACACACCTTCGAGGTGGTGGCTTGCCGGGAGGGATGGGCCAAGGATGACTAGGACATGTGTCACTCCCCCCCCAAGACCCGACCGTGGTGCAGTGGAACGGATGACACCTAGAGAGTTGGCAGACAAGATAGACCATTCTTTCAGTATTCGCCACTGCCGGGGTAAGGGCAATGGCAACGCTGATGGACTATCCCGTCTGCCAACTCTCTGGGCGTCATCCGGTCCCCTGCACCACGGTTGAGTCTTGGGGGGGAAGTGTCACATGGCCCTGGGTTTACGCATGTCACTGCCTCTCTGGAGACATGACACAGCTGGAGTTAAGCACAGCTCCGCAGTCACGTTCAGTTCAGGCTGAGCTTTGCGTGCGCAGAGGCCCCTGATACACGGCTCGCACCAGGTCTGGAGTTATTCATTCGAGGCTCTGACGACTATTTAGGGTGCCTTCACGGAAACCTGCGTGCACAGCCTCTTAGCTTGCTCCCGTAAAAGCCAGCTTCTCTGAGCCTCTCTAATTTTCTGCCTGTGTGTTCTTTATTTAACCTATGCCTTTCTCTGTTGCCTTTGTTTATGATTTGTGTCTAACTCTCTCTCTTGTGTTGTATTGTCCTCTCTCTATCCAGACGAAGGAGAAACCGATGCCTGAATTCCAGAGACACAGCCGCGCGGATCTCTGCCCCTCGAGCTAATTCCTTTGTGTTGAAGTTTTTTTCCTTTTTTTGTTAATAAATTTCCCTATGGGGCATTGTTCTTGCTCGCTACCTGATGTGTTGGTGTCATTTGTGTGGTTTACGCTCACACTAGATTTAATCCCAAAACCTTAATATCTGTTCATGCTTAACCCCAACCCCAAGCTCTGTGTGTGTAAATGAATCCAGCTGTAGGTCTGGTGTATTGGGGCAGAACCAGACTGTTTCTGACATCTCTCATATCCCTGAATTAATTCCCCTCTTCACTTTCTGTCCCGACCCAATCAGTCTCCCACTTTGAGATTGAAATTACAACTCTAATAGCATTAAAGTCTGTCTCTGCTGCAAGCCGCCTCATACACAAAGAGAGGGGCTGCATTTCTGTCATCCTGGGATCGAGGAGAATGTTAGTTAGCATGCAGGCCATGTCAGACAATGCTTCACCCATGCTGAGCTAATTCTGCTGTCTGTGGTAATAAAGACGTGCGTGATCCCATCAAATTCTTCTAACAGATTTCATTTGCAACACATTTTAGACATGACATGATTCCTAGTGATGCAAAATTCATTTTCTCAGAACTTTCATGCTAACTACACTGTAAAAAATATTAAAATCTGCAAAAAATATGAAAAGTGTGGCAGTGGGTAAACCAGATACATACTAGTAACAGTAAAGTATGTTTTCTCTGTGGTTAAAAAGATGGAAAATTACAGCCAATTTAATTGACTCAGAGGAATGAATAGGCTATGAATCTCTTCTTTATTTAACCTATGCCATTCTCAGTTGCCTATGTTTATGATTTGTGTCTCTCACTTTCTCTCTCATGTTGTATTGTCCTCTCTCTCTACCCAAATGAAGGAGAAACCGATGCCTGAATTCCAGAGACACAGCCGTGTGGATCTCTGCCCCTCGAGCTAATTTCATTTGTAAATTTCCCTATGGGGCGTTGTTCTTGCTCGCTACCTGACGTGTTGGTGTCGTTTATGTGGTTTACACTCACACTAGATTTAATCCCAAAACCTTAATATTTCATAAATCAAAACTTCTTCAGGGTTTGTTCATGCTTAACCACAACCTTTGATCTGTGTGTGTAATTTTCTCTCTCTCTGCTATTGTAGATGTAAAGCCATTAATCTATGTGTAGAATATAATGTTAATATATACAAATACTTATCAATTCGCTTTGTATTCATATTTCTCAGTTTCCGTTTTAATTTTGCAAGTGTAACGCCTGCTCAGTGCAGTAACCGTTGCCC
Source organism: Lepidarchus adonis (assembly GCA_037576955.1). NCBI lineage: Eukaryota > Metazoa > Chordata > Actinopteri > Characiformes > Lepidarchidae > Lepidarchus > Lepidarchus adonis. The sequence continues at coordinate 8,497 of JBBIGC010048190.1, read as the reverse complement.
CACATGTTGTCGCAGAACAATTCTACTACATAGACCATCCTTAATTTCCAAAAGCACAACAGAAAATCAGACTAAAAATATATGAAATAAGTGCCAGAAAAGCTGAATGAAAGCTGAGCTTTATTATTTCAATAATTAATTAACAGCCATAATGAACACATGCCCACTCTTAACACAGTCTGAAAGTAATTATCAAAAACAGGAGATTCCTCAGCATTCGGCTCATCTCTGCAAGACAATTTGAAGTTGGAGGTTAGTATCTCTGTAGAGCACAACCACACTATTTCTGAAGACCACCCGCTACTGTTCTTTGTTTGGCTCAGATGATGGTGATAAGCACATCACATCTCTCTGAACACCCTTAAAAGTAATAAGAAAATGTAAATACTTCAGCTTTTCAGACAGTATCATGGTTGAGGAGATCTGCTGCCCAACATTTGAGCCTGATTGACAGTCATTGCAGGCTATCTGTACACTTGGAACTGCTGTGCTTCCATTCAGCCTGATCTCTGGGTTTCCTGAAGGCTTGTAATTTTTTCTGTTTCTTTTTTTAAAATTCAATTCAATTGAATTCAATTCAGTTGTATTTCTACAGCGCTTTTTCAACAGATGTTGTCACAAAGCAGCTTTACAAGGTTCGGGTCCGAGCCCCTAATGAGTCAAGTCGACGGAGGCAAAGAAAAACTCCCTGAACTGAGGAACCAAAGCTCAGTAGAGGAACCTGTCCTCCTCTGATCAACACCAGATAGTATGATTATTATTATCTGGTGTCGACCAGAGAAGGATGGGTTTAGTTGTTCTTGGTTCCTCTCAAAGTTTCTTCCTCCAGCTTAGCAAGGTTTGCCTTGCCTCCATCACCATTGGCTCGATCATGATGGATTCTCTAAAGCTGCTTTATGTCAGCTATAAAAATTGCTATAGAAATATAACTGAATTGAATTAAATTAAATATTAAGGTTGATGCATCATAAGAAGGTGAGTTACTTATTTATTTCACATTAATTTTCAGTCACTAAATAATACGTTTAACAGTCTAGAGCATGTGCAGCACAACAGCATCTATTACTTTGATATCATTTGGAACCGTAGCTTTTCCATCAGCTAGTAAAGCCTCAGGCACATAAAAAATGCACTTGCTGAGGTTATTGCTTTTGTTCAGGAGGCCTGCACCACAGTGAATAATGAGCCGCCATCTCTAAACTGCCCAACTGCTCCTGACTCCGTCACAGACATAGTACTCCTCAACAAAAGAGCAGACATTAGCTTTCAAAAGTCTAAAAATAAGAAATACTTGACATGTGTTTTGAGAATGATTTTGCTTGGTAAGGGATTAAAATGTAAACTGAAGACAGGAGTCAGTTTTTTAGGCCACTGAGGAGGCTTGTTTTTCAATTTAGAGAGATCATAATGGATATAAATGCCTCTGCACAGCACAGCAGTTCTGCTACAAAAACTCCAAATTAGATAATGGCGAAACACTTCTCCATCGCTTGCTGGTTCTTTTAGCAACAACATGTTTAATATTCTCCCCATAAAAGCCACTCAAAGCTACTAAGTGGTTGCAGTGCATTTAATGCCTCAGCTCTGATAAAGCCACATTCTGTATTTAAACAAGTGAAAATGGAAAATGTGTCTTGTTTTAAGACAAAAGTTGTTCCCAGATCCATATTTGACTCAGCAAAGGTTACTACACTCACTGGCCACTTTATTAGAAACACCTACCTTGTGCTTTTGCTGTCTTGCCCTTTGATATGGTAGTCATCAAGGTTCCTAATCAACAGTGCACCACAGTCAGAGCTGTTTTAGAGGAATGTTACACAATGTTCGGCAGGTGGTGTCTTGCTTTAACATGTTTCATTTAACTCATGAGCTATTCATCCAATATCTTGAGGAAAGTTAGTGAATCAGCCATTAAACAACATCACCCAGAACAATGCACTTACACAACCTCTCTGATACAAAAGCAGACAAGCTCACAAAGCTTTCAGGTGCTTGTTTCTGCCCATTGCCTTTTTAAAAAGTCCTTATGGCAAGTTTACACAGCAGAAACAGTGACAATGATTCATTTAAACTGGGATATGTTCAGACCAGATGCTTATTATTCACCTTTGTTCTTGTAAAGGTCTGTGTGTTATTTTAGGATCAGTTCCAAACCATGGCAGGAAATGCTGTCAGATCTGGCAATAAAGGAAATGAATAAATAAAGTGAAAGTAAAGCAACTATTTCAACACACCATCACACACAGTGCGCCACAATAAAATGTGACTGTATTTAACCCATCACATGCGGAGCAGCAGGGCGGGGTCAGTGAAGGGACGGGACTTTGCTCAAGGGTCCCTCACTGGTTCCCAGGCTGGGACTTGAACATACGACTTTCTGATCCCTGGGGAAAAGTCCTTACCTTAATCCTAATCCCTAATGGCAGTTTGGTAGTTCTCCTCCACTAACACACCCACTTAACCTGGTAATGAACAGATGATTATCTGATCAGGAAAATCATCAACCCATGCTGTAACAGATTTGGGCAGCCCTGCCATTGACAATGTATTCATATAATCAATGCCTTCTGAGATGCCTTCTTAGACCATGTAGATTTCCATCAAAAGAAATGCACTGCACATCAGAACTGTTCAGCTTGCATTCATTAGAACTTTTGTGTTGTTGCCTAAGAATTTAGCAAGAAAGAAAAACAACAAAAGGATAGTTATAAAGCTGCTGAATATGACCTACATGGTGCTTTTTTGACCCAAAGGACCTAGTGTAATGATTCCTGTCTTGCATCTGCGTAATTAGTCACGTTTCTGGTGTTTTCCCATCTTTTCTCTGTTCACCTGTATATTGTTTGTAACTCATCCCTCATGTCCAGGTGTTTCTAGTTGTGTGTAAGTATTTGTACCCCTGTCTCAGCCTCTCCTCTTTGGTTATTATGTTGGCTGATGTCTTCTGTTATTATGAAAATTTATGCTTGTGTGCTGTATCTGTGTGTGTGAGTCGTTCATATATGTTTTGCAACTTATTAAATCCTGTTTTATTTCTTATGCCTGTACTTACTTCCACAACCCCTAAAAACCCAGACCTAGGTTCCAAAAGTAGAACTGTCAATCATAGGGTCACACATTTTTACATGTATTTTTGGTGAAATTGTAACTTTCTTTTATCACTGTATCAAAGAAGCTCCATGCTGCTCCTCTTGTTGGATGAGCTGTACACACACATACACACACACACACACACACACTCAGACTGCAATTTGCATCACTATGAAAATGCTTATTGATTAATTTCTTCATGAGAACCATAAACAGATTAATCCAGGGTCATGTTTTCGCTTGTTTAAAAGGTCCTTTGGTCAAAGGCCAATTGAATGAACTTTACCTTCATTCTGTGAACTCGTTTTAAAGATGAAAATTATTTTGACATTGCCCTGAGACATCATATGACCCCCTGTGTGTTCTTTGAAAAAAGGTAGAAGCAGAATAAAACCAAACATTTGCTCTTTTTTGGTTGAATATTACTAAATTTATGTTCTTGTAACAAAAAAGAAAATCCACTAATCATATTGGGGGAAAAAAGCTAGATTTGCATTCTGGATTTGAGTGTGTGCATGTCCTCACTCAGCACATCTAACAATGAGTTCCTTCAACAGTTCTCCAAACTGTGAAAAGGTTCCTCTGGTCCAAAAACACCTATTGTTATGTGAGGTGACTGAAAAAACTAATTGTTCAATGCTAAGTGACAATATCTTGTTAAGTAGTTCATTTACCCTTTAAACTGGTCGCCTTAGCCTTCATCTGGCAGGAGCTGCCTCTGCTGCAGCTGTGTAAAGAAGTCAGTAATTAAATTATTTGGTCTCCTCTTGTTGCATTATATATTTATATTTATTCCTCAGCCAATCAAAATGAGGCTGAACTGGTGGAGCATCTCAGAGACACACTGCCTCTCTCACTGCCACTTAGCCAGTGCTATATGGTATCTTCACACAGCTGAGATGTTAAAGGGCTCAGGGTTGGCCTGCCTGTCACTCTGATGGTGATGCATGGCTTTAATTACGTCAGTCCTCACTGTCTGTTCTGTCTTCCCACAGCCGTGTGCTAGCTCCTGTGCTAAAGCAATTTGTTTCACTTAAGTCAGAGCAATTTCTCTCCACTGAGCCTTTACAGCACAGGGTCAGAGTGTAATCAGCCTACAGAGCACAATTCAGGTAGTGAAACTAAAGAGAGACCAGATATTATACAGTGGGGGAAATATGTATTGAACACATCACAAGTTTTCTACGTAAATATATTTCTAAATGTGCTATTGACATGAAATTCTCACAACATTGTTGGTAACAACCCATTCAATCCTTACATGCAAATAAATCAAACCACAGATGTCCAAACATTAAGTTATGTGTAATAACATGGAATGACACAAGGAAAAATATTGCAAATATTTACTGAAATGTATTTATTACTTCATACAAAAGCCTTTGTTGGTGTTGACAGCTTCAAGATGCCTCCCATTTGGAGACACATTTTGAGGGACATTTTTAGCTCCTTCTTCAAGGTACATACTTTCTCTCATGTCTCTCATTCTCTCTTTCCCTAAATGTATGTTGATTAGTCCATATGAACGTGTACTGCAAATTCAGCCCACCTTTAAAAAAAATCTGTGTACAATGTTAACAATGACCTTTAGTATTAAAAATGCGACAAAACAGACAAATGGACAGACACTATACTCCAGGCTTTATTGACAATATATGACGAAATTATAAGAAATACAGTGGCATGAAAAAGGTTGCATCTCAATAGGATTCAGGTCAGGACGTTGACCAGGCTACTCCACAGTCTTCATTTTGTTTTTCTTCAGCCAATCAGAGGTGGATTTGCTGGTGTGTGGTTTTGGATCATTGTCCTGGTCAGATCATCGGGGGGGTCATCAAGATGTTTTCTGGCAAAACTGAGACAAGCTTTAATGTTTTTATTGCTCAGCAGTGGTTCTCATCTTGTCACTCTGCCATGCAGGGCATTTTTGCTCAGTCTCTGTCTTCTGGTGGCGTCATGAACATTGACCCTAACTGAGGCAAGTGAGTCCTGAAGTTTTTTGCATGTTGTTCTAGGGTCTTTTGGATGAGTTGTCACTGCACTCCTGAGGTAATTTTGATCGTAATAATTGGTTCACCACTGTCCCATGTTTTTGCCATTTGTAGATAATGGCTCTCACTGTGGTTCGCTGGAGTCCCAACACTTTAGAAATGACTTTATAACCTTTTCCAGACTGATAGATCTTCTTATTTTTTTCTGAATTTCTTTGGATCTCTGCATGATGTCTAGCTTTTGAGGATATTTTGGTCTACTTCACTTTGTCAGACAGGTCTTATTTAAGTGATACAGGTGTTGCTGTTATGTTTTAACGGGGGAAATCACTGTCACACAGGGACAGATTAATAGATAATAGATTAATAATAAAATCCTTCAGTTAAAAAATGCATTTTGTGTTTACTTGTGTTGTCTTTGTCTAATATTTAAATTTGTTTGAAGATATGAAACATTTAAGTGTGACAAACATGGGGGGGGATAAATCAGAAAGGGGGCAAACACTTTTTCACACCACTGTACAACAAATTTCTTGAATGTGGTCACCAAACACTTGCTGGTTTACATCACTTCAGCAATCCTACTGGGAAAAAATGGGCTTAATAGGAGAATGTATCAGAGCAACCTGGGTAAATTTCATTATGAATTTCAGAATGAAATCACCCAAATTCAAGCAGCACTTACAGGAAAGACATTAACAATTTGTTTAAAATTTAGTTTTTAGCTAATGCCAGCTATCACCATGCGGTGGATGAAGGAACATTTTCTGTTCCACCTTAAATGAAAAATTGAGGCAAATAGGACCAGAGGTGTTAACAGCACTGACTGTGGTGCACTGTGTTTCTATCAGAAGTAGCATTAACACTTTATACACAACACCTGTCCTTCCTTGGATCATTGTTGGTAGGTACTGCAGACCTGGAACACTCCATAAGACCTGCTGTTGTGGAGATACTGTTGTCAAAATCTTTAAGCATTTCTTTAAGCATCTTTCCTGCTTCCAGCACATCAGCTTCAAGAACTGACTGTTCATTTGCTGTCTAATATAGCCCACCCCCTGAGAGATGCCATTGTAATGAAATAACTAGACAGTCAATGTTATTCACCTGTCAGTGGCGTAATGGCTGATTGGTGTAAATAAATGCTTAAACAGAAAACTCAACATCAACACACTGGTTTATTTATCACTATCAATAATCACACAAGCACAGAAGAATGACAAACTGACGCATCTTTGCGGCGGATGTGGTCCTGCTCAGAGGCGATGCTGTTGCCGTGGCGATCTGGAGGTTCTATTTTCATACATGCGAATGCTGATCTACAGCTTCCTCCCGTGCACAGCAAGTCCCCTCAATCTCGACAGAACTACAGATAAACGTGTTAACACACCACAGCAGGAACACTTCTCAGCAGCTGTGTGTGTGTGTGTGTGTGTGTGCATGTGTGCGTGTGTGTGTGTGCGTGTGTGTTTAATGAAAGAGAAAAAAAGGAAGAAGTGTTAGAAAAGTGAAGGACTATAAAAATAAGCATTCGTATGTGTGACTAAAACACAGCTGGAGAAAAGGTGAGTGAGTGATAAAGAAAGACAGCGAGGGAGAGTAGGAGAATTAGAGGTGGAGAAGTTGGGCAGTGGTGGCCTAGTGGTTATGACCTTACCCTCGTCAGGGTCGCCGGTTCCAGGCTGCAATTACCTCTGAGGTTCATTTAACAAGCGTCTAAACTCTGTTCCCCATGACAGCTGCCCACTGCTCCATGTGTGGAGGGGTTCAGAGGTCACATTTTGTAAGGTTACACTTTGTGCAATTTGGTGCGTTCAAAACCACTCTTTCAATATTTCAGTTTTCTTTCAAGCTGAGAGAGAAGAAGAGATAGAAATAGAGAGAGAGAGAGAGAGAGAGAAAGAGAGAGAGAGAGAGAGAAATCAATTGAGTGAGTCAAAGTGTGTCAAAATCAAAAGTCAAAAGTCCACTTAACAATACTTTCTGTTTATTCCAAAAGAGCTTTTCTTTTCTTTTCTTTTATTAGCTCATACAGCAGTGCTTTTTATTTCCCTTAACTTAAAAAAAAACCTGGAACTGTTGTGTGCGTCTTTTTTCCCCAGTTGTTCCACACATCAGTGTGAAGAAGGTCACCACAATCACTGCCACCGATTGATTCTGACAGTAGTGTGTCAGTATATTTACATATATTTACATAGTCTCTCAAAAATGATTGGCATTGTCTCAAAATACTAACACAATGATAATATTTAAAAATATATATTTTTGTTTTATATTATTAAAAACATATTGGCAGTGCAAATAATCTGTTCAGTTTAATTAAAATTCTCAATAATAATAAAATAATAGTAAAAATGAAGTGAGATTAATTAAATGAAGTGATTAATTAAATGAAGTGATTAATCAGAGGCAGACCCATAAACACATAAATACTCGCCTCAAACTGTGTGGTCTTGCTCATGCGTTTTCTGACACACTGTTGTCCAAAAACATGGACTAAAGAAGGAATAAAATTCATCCTTAGATATGGTTCTTTGTATTTTGGGTTTTGTACATTTGCAGACAACAAAGCAATCTTTACATTTGTGGAGAATTCATGATGAATGCACCAATAAAAATGCTCCAAAATGTGTTGAAGTAAAAGGTTAAAAGGTTAAAAGGCAAGACAACAACCATAATCACACAAGTCGTTCTACCAAAGAATGAAGTGTGAAGAATAAAGGGATGATTCTTGAATTGCTGAGTCAAATTCCTGATCTTAACTCAATAGGAATGTTGTGGAAGAGTGGAGTTCATGTGAAGAAACCCACCAACACCATAGAGCTGAAGCTGTTCTGTATGGAGGAAGAGTGTGGTCTTACTGAAATATCAATCAGTAATAAAAATGAATTTGTTTTAGTTAAGCAATTAGGGGATTGAAAACACAAATAAACTGAAAAACCTTCTTTTAGCTTAGAGTTAGGTTCAGCTGTGGGCATATTCATAACGCAAATGTGATCGGAAAAAACATCAATCATAATGTGTGTGCAGGAGTGTGTAGGTGTGTTGAACTGTGCCAAAAAATGTTAGAACGTGTTGGACTTTGTTCAGGTTGTGAACACTGCAGCACTTAGAGGATAAACAGAAACTTACAGCAATGGATAAATACAGTAGATCAGTCCTTTAACACTGAACAGATTTTGAAATATGATACAATATGATACAAAAATAGCTTTTTAGAAGAGTGTAAAAACCTTCTTAACCTTCAGTGGAAGTATATTAAGTCAGATATTTAAGTTAAGATCCTTTATTACTAATAACAGATGTAGTTTACTTGACCATGAGAGAGAGAGAGAGAGAGAGAGAGAGAGAGAGAGAGAGAGAGAGAGAGACATAATCCAGCTCTCTCGCAACCCCCCCACATTCCACACCAACGC
>JBBIGC010048151.1:0-11511 GCA_037576955.1 Lepidarchus adonis | reverse complement strand
ACACACACACACACACACACACACACACACACACACACACACACACACACACACACACACACACACACAGTCAGTGCACATTCTTCAGTTTGTGTGGTGCTCCCGTGCTAACCTGACCCTAACCTGACCCCAACCTTAACCTCAGCAGACCCAAAGATCAGTCTCGGCCTTAGTTACTTATTTCTAATAAAATCATGTTTATTTTGCCAACCTGGATAATTCTGGGTGGAAAATGACTGGTTCTAATTGAATACTTACACATTTACTGAATGGCAACTGTCACATTCCATGGTTCTCAAAGTGGGTCCAAGTGTGGATTTGTTGCATATGAGGGTCTAGTGCCAAATTTGAAATGCCAGCCCCAATGCCAGCCCCATTAGTCTTTTTTCTCTGCCAATAGTCTATAAACCTGGTCATTGAGATGTTATAGTATAATATATAAAGTATAATTCAGGACAAAAAGACAAACTCCACAAATGATTAGTTGAATTTAAATGTACTGTTTACTGCAGCAACGAACAGTTTGACAAACAACACAAAGCAAAGGTAGATCAGTGATGTTCTCACTTAAATGTCGTTGCTACATCCAGCCTCTCAAACTTTTTTAGCCCTTTCCTACATTACATTACATCCTAGTGTATAATACAAGCTGGAAAAAGCTAAATTTAACAGAAATAAAACAACAAAAGAACAAATGTTTATTGTTGGCTAGAAAAAAGACAAGTTTTTAATTTTCATTTGAACGACCAGTGGGGGTACTGCAGAACAGCGATGTCAATCATCCACCCACATGGAAATTCTTCAGTATAAAATTAGCAACACTGAAATGCAAAAATGATTGGGCTCATCTTTCTTCAAATGCTTCAAAATCAAATCTGTAAACATTGTCAAATGTGACTTGATGTCGGACCCATGTTTGTCTTGGATATTGCAGATTTTGCATAGAGCTGAAATTCTGCGGCGTAGTTCTTGGATTGTGGCATGATATTGGTTAGGCACAAATTGTATCAATTTAATTGTCCACACTCCACTACAGTATAATGTCAATACCAGTATATCGTTGGGGAAATACGGTAGAGGTGGGAGATATTTTAAAAATATATTATTGTAGTCATGAATTTTAAAATTTTCTGACAAGTAAGCACATACTGAAAAGTCCCTGTAAAGAAACAATAAAATGAACAATTGCTAAACAAAGGGACTTAGACATTGGCAGCGTAGGCAGCACTGGTGACTCCTTCAAGTCCAAGATCAGTTCACTGTACAGCTCCAACATTTTATAAGCACATGCTCTCGCTTTCATACGCATATTATCTCTGTAATTTACAGTTTTCAGCCAAGCTGAAGTTAGCTCGATGTTCAGATTGTTCAGCTCCACCTTCAGTTCTTTGTAGAAGACTTCTTGTATGTGTCAATTGCCCACCAGTCTCTGATATGGGCTTGGTGAAACTTTACCACTTCAGTGTAAAATTCCTTCAGTTGAGTTCAAGATGTTTGAGGGTTTTTTTGCATGTAGTGCCCTTGTGAAATTCCACCACATTTTATTGGGGTTCAGACGCTAAAGATAGGTTTGTCTGTCCAGCCACTTGGCTATCAACTCTCCAACCCCTCCAGCAGACGGAACTGAGACAGTGGCAAAACCTGCCAACATGGTGGACACTCTACACAGCAAAGGCCTTTCGGTTTTCCATCAGTTCCAAGCAAAGAATATTTAGATCCCCTACCAACCCTTTTTGGACTTTGACTTGGACTCTCTTGGTCTCCTCCCATTGATGGATGTGACATCACCAGAGAATCATCAATCTGCTGATGATTGGGCCAATGCTTAGTCAGCTGTGCCACTCAGGAGCCCAACTTAAAGAAGAAAAGTTGCAGCATCGGATTCCACACTTGACACACTTAAAAGGAAGGATGGCATTCCATGCATTCTTCTGAGCTCCAATCTACTTCATCTATGGATTATTTCTGTGCATTGCTCAGGAAAGAAAGGATCCACTAAAGTACTAGAAAGCAAAGGACCAAAGTGTATGAGTTTAAGTTACATCGCTTGGTACTGAGGCAGCATCATGGCACAATTGTTAGGCGGATGTAGATGGGCAATTTAAAGTCACAAAATTGGCACCAGGGGGTCAAGATGCTCGCTAGGTGTACAGAGGTGTACATGTGGACACTAGACACCTTCTTGCAGGTTGTGATGCACTATGAGATTTTTATGTAAAGTATTTTAGAAATAAAAATAAAATATATAATAAATATATACAATAATAAAATTATTATTATTATTATTATTATTATTATTATTATTATTATTATTATTATTATTATTATTATTATTATTATTATTATGTGTGAATTAGAAACCATCCATGGACGGGAGTCCAAGAAAGTGTAACTGTCCTGTGGGTGGATAGGATGACCCTCCCTCTCCCACACTTACTTGGCATAACCTTATATGTATAAATAATGTAACAGAATTAGCTGTTATTGTGCCTTATGCTGTCCAATGGCATTGTGTTTATGGCAGTTCAAAAAGATGTGGGTGGAGCTTTTTGTGACTGTGAGGTAGCACCTGCTCATCCCTCCAGTTTGGTGGTATTGTGTGATGTTTGGATTCCTGGGTGGAACAGGGGGAAATAATTACTGCAGTTATATAAACTGTTAGACAGAAACATTAACATTATGTGTGTATGATATGAAAAGCTCACAAACATTCTCGCATTGGTGACGAATAGAACCAGACATGTCTCAAAGCTCCCTCACAGAACGTTATTAAATTAAATGGTTATGACGACGCTGCCTGAAGCCTGAGATGATCTTGTACCAGGATTGTCCTCTGTCTCTGCTCCTATTTAACTTTCTGGACCCACGCATACTTTCATCATCAGGTTACTCACTTCTCAGTGCCAGATCTCCTTCCATAGACTTGTCTGAAGGTACAGACAATTTTAACCGAGTGTGACTCAAAAATATTTGGTTTCTACTTTTGGTTTAAGGTCAATTACTTTGTCAACAGCGTAATCATTATCCCCATTGTACAGCGAGCTGCCAGAGACGTACCTTCACAGAGCGTACCTTCAAATACTGAAGGTTGTCAGGACATCATTCAATGATTTCTTTGGTATCCACCAGCATGAAAACTTTCAAATATCTCGCAGTTTTCCGTATCCAGTTGTTCCTGTATATTCCTGTCTGTGCAATATTCCAGCCAACACTACCTCTGCCAATGAGAAAGTTATCCCTTAATACAGTTTTGCTAAATGGAACATGCAGTTGGCAACGTCAATCTTGTGCCACCAGTTTATCATTTCACATGATTTATGATATGGATCCAATACTCAAAGCTATAAATGTCCTCTTCTGTATATCACTTATTTTTCACATCAGAAGACTTGTAAAAAGATATACTGTTGTATCTGAAGCTTTTAACAGACAAATGAACATACATGCATAACTCTTTGCTAAAGAACCTATAGAACTGCTGGTATATTCCATCCAATGCAAACCCACTGTTTAGACCTACGCTCATGTTCTCAATCATTGATGATCTAGAAGACCTCCAGAAAACCCAGAGTGACATATTGCCTCCTACGTTCCAGCCAATGGAAACTTGTGAAAGGTTGATTGCTCATCATAGAACTTCAATCTAGCTTCTGAAAGCATTACCGGGGTATCGTCCAGAGCGATCACACTGGTCAAACAAACTGGTATATGTTTGCGGGGCAGTACAGATGACCTATTGTGAGTGTACCCTAAATCCACTGATATGCAGTAAGTTGAGGTAAAACAGTCCTCAAGGAAAACCTATTTAGTTCATATTTGCCATTATCAACATTCCGTATAAATACTCCGGAAACCTGTGTTTGGCCTGGATAGTAAACAAAATGGCTATATTTTGGTTGTAGATCCCTGATTGAAATGAAGTTATAAAGCAGAAATAGTTGCTCTTTTGCGGAGGTGGTCATGGGCAATTTGCAGAGAGTTTCGATAGCACAGTGTGAAGGGTCAAGGGCAGGTGGTTGCATGCAACAGAAAACTTTACAGACAATTTACAAACCATAAAAAAGCAGTGTGGGGAATTTAGAGCACAGGCCATGCGGACTTACTGCACTTATTTACTTTGACCCCTATCTAATACAGAGTCACTGATGGTCCTCTGATAATCGCCCTGGTGCATACTTCCACACACTTGCTCGTCCCCCAGTTTCCTGCTTGTCTCTACATTTCTTGGAAGGCCAGAGATGTTGGAACAATGCTGTGAGGGTTTGATTGCAGTCAACCATGGGAGCACCACATCTTCTCATTATTCTCAGAGCTTTACTCTTTCTGTGAAGCCTGTCCAAGAGTAGCTATGGAAGGAATGGAAAATGAACAGGACATTGACAAATATCCTATGAGGTGCATCAGGAATTTACTCAGGAATGAAAACAAAAGCCAAAACTGTCAATGTTTAATAGGACTCTTGAACTTTTTTTTTTACCATCTAAACTTGCAAAAGACATCCCTCACTGTATCTGAAGCTTTTTACCAACATTAAAACTTGACTCAGTATAGAGTTCATAGAGCTGCTGCTGTTTACCATTTGACACAACTCCACTGCTCAAATTCACAATCAATGTCTAGAACCTCCAGAAGACCCACAGTGATGTTTTACTCATAGGTCCCATCCACTGGAAATCAGAACGTGATTGGTTGATATCTTTTCCTGAGTGGTGGTTATTGTGACATGCTGCAACTTTCTTCCTACTCCTCAATAGAGAAGCTCACTTTGTTATATCTACTAGGTTTTAAAAATTCTACAGTGACCCTGGTAGAAGATAGCGTTACCTAATAGATGAGCTATGGGCTGATGATCTACCTCTACTAGGCATATTTTTATGTGAGTATGCTTGCTTTACAAAACCTCTCCAATTCTACATCCAGTCCATCTAGAGATGGAGCAGACTTGTAGGTGTGGTTTAGGACACAGTATGACTTAAGCAGTAACAGGAACTAGACTCCAGCACTATAGGCAGCTGTTTAAGACAAAGGCTTTGGTTTTCCCAAAGAAGTCACAAGCATTACTGAACTTTGCCTGACCCCTAAGCAGAATCTATTTGGTAATGCTATCTTCTACCAGGGTCTCTGCGGGCTTTTTGATAGCATAGTAGAACAAATGATGTGAGCTCTCCCATTGGTTAGGCCTTTAGGAGCAGGAATGACATTTCAACTTGTCACATTAACCTCATCACATCAGTGTTCTGCATATTATTTTAAAAAATGTATTTTATTTATCTCTTATAGTCCCAGAAGTGGGAAATTTATTCTCTGCATTTAACCCATCACACGTGCACACGTGGAGCAGTGGGCTGCCGTCAACAGAGGCGCCCAGGGGAGCAGTGAAGTGGGGACAGTACCTTGCTCAAGGGTTACCTCAGTGGTGCCCGGGCTGGGACTTGAACCGGTGACCAATGTCCTAACCACTAGGACACCACTGCCCATATGAATATTAATGCTGGTAGCTGATTCTTCAGTGTGCTGTGAAAACAGACCCTGTTGTGTAAATAGGGATTAGGCTCCATACTGAAGTCTAGTTCACATTATAGGTAATAGTAAGTCATACAGCATCTTAAACCACATCCACAAGTTTGATCCACCTTAATGAAGACCCGGTTAAAGTTTTATGGCGGTTTTAAAGAAGGACAGAGGGTCTATTAAGTTATAGTGTTAGTAATGTTGGTTAATAATGAGTTAAAGAAACTACATTTGGACTACAAACATGCCTGGGCTGATGGACTCCAACTGGGGTCAGTGAAAAACTGTGCAAATGTGATTTTCCGTCAAGACATTCCTTTAATGTAGATGCTTTTGGACTTCTCTCAGGAATACTTCCACTTTCTGTTGAGTAAGTTTAATTTCTCTTTTCCCCCAACTGGCAGTTGGACAGGGTCATTAAAAAGAGGTCCAATCAGTGAGTGATTTACTGAAACCACACGCTTGAAATTTTCAACATGTGCTAAATCAGGTTCTATAAATCCTGAGTATATTATCACTCATAAAGACTCATTTAAAGAGCACAGTGTGCTCTCTGAGTGCAGCCGCCTGTAAATGATGTTCTCCACCAAATGTGTATTCGGTTTTGACACAGGAATTGTAAAGTGAAGTGGACGTTTATGTTGTTTTTTTCCCTCTAACCATACACCATGATAATTATATTTCATTAATTATTCACGTCTTTGTTATTTATATGTTGGAACAGAACTGCTCGGTGCAGTTATCATGGGCTGAGATTTACTGGGATGAAAGGTGTTTGCTCAGTGTTTTATGGATGTGGCTGCAGCTCCTCGCTTTGGAGGTAGTTTCATTTCTCACCCGCGGCTGAAAGTTATGAGCTCTAATAAATCTGTGCATACGCCGAGAGTTAGCTCATGTTAATCTGTCAGGTTAAAGCAAGCGACTGCCGGCTGTACCTTGTCCACACACATACAATAAGGGGGATGTGTTGTAGTTACAAAAATGACCAAAAACGTATTGATCCATTAGCATAAACAAAGTCGGGAGTTATTTTGACTATGTTTTGGATTCACTGTCTGGTAGAAATCCTACTTTTCTTGGCTGTTTGCATGACTATATTTGGGCCCAAATCAGGTGCCCCACCCCACCTACCACAACTGCATTTAACCCATCCACATGTGGAGCAGTGGGCAGCTATCAACAGCGCTTGTGGAGGACTGTAGCGGAACAGTTCTTTGCTCGAGTGTACCTCAGTGGTGCCTGGGCCGGGACTTGAACCTGCAACCCCCTGATCACAACGGCAAGTTCCAAACCACTAGGCTTTTTCATCACAGTTTGTTTACTGAAAAGTGTAAGTTAACCAAAACACACATGTAAAAATGTCCTCGGTAGATGTTTCTGTGGGTGGGACTGAACCTGTAAATACAGGAAGAAGGTCCTGTGTTCTGGACTCTGTTACCACTGTTCTACCAACATGTATTATTAATATTCAGGATTCTTTGAACTTTGGTGTGAGATAGTGAGCCAGCCCACATTTCCACCACTTCTGAGCAAAAACAATCGAGAACATCGTCAATGAAGGACGTAAAATGGAAATAAGCAGCAGTAGCAAGGTGGCAGGTCGTGATTTTGGTGTTTTGTTAGTGTTTCCTTCAAAAAACAAGCATTATATATGAGATTGTTCCTTTTCCGTCTTTAGAAATGTAGAATGACTGATGGTTCACGGTTTCCTCTGGGAGCCGACTGGGTACCAGCTGGGAACTGACTTTTCAGGTTCAGAAAGAATTCTCCAAATGGTTCAAAATGCTGAACACACTTGATGAAATGTCTGAAAAGTACTGACCTGTTTCACACTCACACAATCAGACGACAGTGCAGAATAAGATTGCTGATATGAAGCATGTACAATGACACGCTAACTGTCAACATGTTAAACCAAAGGCGTGTTCGGGAACAAAGTGCGTTAATGGTCTTTTCTCACCATCTGTTCTGCTCAAACTTGTGAAGGACACCTGGGCTGAGGTTGGATCATGTTCCCACTGTTTCCACAATTGCCCAAAGAAATCACACTGAAGGTTTCTTTTAAATCAAGCAAATTTTCCTTTCAACCATTGCTTTTTCACAACTTTTTCCAGAGACCCCCCTAATTTTGCTGTTTTCATTTGATGGGTATCAAAATGGGGTGTGACAAAATATCGATAAGGTAATATGTTGTCATACTTGCTCATACATACTTGCTCATGCGGTACGATAATCGATATGTTGACGGCAATATTGATATTTAAATTATTCAACATTTGCCACCAATTTGACTCCCCGGCATCACTACTTCTTCTCTCCTCTGGGTAGCGCTGCTCTACTGAGTGCAGGAGACTTAGGTGAAAGCTGAAGATGAACTTTACAACAGATAGATAACAGAGAAAGCTCAGCTGAGAGACGCTCCAGTCACATTTAAATCTAAAGTCCGACTTCTTTGGCTTTAAGAACATTGGTGGAACAGAGCGTGGATTATTTTGTGACTGATGAATCTCTACGTGACTCTTACCCTAACTTGTTTAATAGCGATAGGTGACGCTACAAGGGAACCCTGTCAATGTATGTAAACTCACATCGCTGGAGAAAAAGGGGAAAAGACCCAGTAATCAAAGTGTGCAGAATAGCACGTCCCCACCAATATCTAGCATTTTCTGAACTGTCCTCAACAATAATTTAGATCAGACAGAAGCGTAATGCTCCATAAATCGTGTGGTATACACAGAGTTAAACTAACTGGCTGTAGTGGAAAGCGTGTATCATGCATTGTGGACTATGTCTGGTGCAGGAAAACAGGTGGAAAGAGTTGCTTTATGGGAACTGTAGTTTAGTTGGTAGCACAATGCGAGCGCAACTTACCATGTGACAAAGGGGAACAGAAGTGAAGCCTTGAAGCTGAAGTAGCTGTTTTCCTGTGCTTCCAACCACAGTCGCAAAGCAAATGCGGTGAAGGTAACAATAGCTTTTATGTAAATTAATAAAACATTCTATTATGTGTTATTATGCTCCACATATCGCGTTTATTGTATTGTGAGATACCCTGTGATTTCCACCCCTAGTATCAACTCTCTAACCCTAATCACATATTTTGTACCCTGATTGATTCTGCTTCTCTGAGATCACCCTAAAGCTCTTTTCAAACGACTACTGGCTTCTCTCTTGCCTTCTTATCATTCATCTGCTAGAAATCTTGCATGGCTCTTCTGTCCAGTATATTTAGTTAAAAAATTGCACAGTCAGGGTGACCGCTTCCCACCAATGGCTTTTATAATGACATAATAATAACAGATTGAGCTTACATGAGAAGTTTATTATACCTCTGGACTCCATAGGTCACTGTTCTTGTAATGTTTTGAGTGGCTGCTTTAAGAGCAATGTATTGTGGGTAATTTTGTCCTGGAGCACAGGTGTGGTGGAAATAGACATGGAGAAAAACAGCAAGTGTTTAATGGTTAGGATGGCGAGCATGAAAACAGTGATGGGAAGCAAAGTGGTATATGAACTGAATGCTAGCTAATTATTCAGTTTAATTTTATTGACCTGTTTCAACATTTACAGAAATGTTTATCTTCATACAGTGTCTTTTTCCTATCGATTATGTCTTTTTAAAGAAGAGCAATTTAAATAAAGCAAATAAAGATAGATCGCCCGGAGCTGCAAAACATAACACGGCTTATAAACTTATAAACATTCAAGAGTCCTTAACCACCGACTGTACCAAAAATTACAACTTAAAAAAAAAAGATCTCAATCCATAGCATCTAAATATGTTAGAGACTCAGCTTTGCCAGTATTCTGGATGAAAGTCATGGCAGAAAACCCTGAGATCATCACAACAGCACTGAACACTTATTCTGAAAGGACCGTTTACGCGTAACCATAGCAACCAGTGTGCGAGAGGGGGCGTTACTCTAAATGTTGTCGCATTTCACTTTATTTACTGCTAATAAAGTTACATAATTACACAATGTTAAAGTATCACCTCAAACTCCAAGATAACTAACAAAATAAACAAAAATAAAATGTATAATTAAAAGTTTAATTAATAAATTAAAAAAAATTTGTCAAGGCCAAACAGAGCCACAGCAAAGTGGCTGAAGAGCCGCATGCAGCTCCGGAGCCGCCGGTTGCCGACCCCTGTGCTAGACGTACAGTTCAGTGTTTTTGGGTGGGTGGGGTTGAGGAAGCGGAGTTTTCTCAGTTGTTGGCTAATTCAGTCATCTCCAATTCCATTGACGAGGACTATTCCACCAACACTGGGAGGGTGGAGAACGGTCTGAAACTCAATCATTTGGTGCTTTGACAGTTTAGTCAATAATAAATTCAGTTTTTATTTTTCTTTCAAAAATGGATTAGTTTTAAATAATTTGTGGCGCATTGTTATACAGTTTAAACCTCCATTTGAAGCCCACCTGCTTTTTTTCTTATGTTACTGTGTCATTTGGCTCTCAGCCTGCCAGAAACATTGCACTTTAACCCCCAAGACAAACAGTTTGCTGCCCAGTCCAGTTTATATGAGAACCGAAACTGTTAAAGCCTGTTAAAAAGTGAAGAACCTCCCAGAAAGTCAGGGGAACCCAGAGCGTTATCATAATTCAATTAGCAGCCAGTTACACTCCATCAAATGCCTGTGAACACACACACACTCAAGTGGAACATCACCCGCTTCACTGCACTCGAGAGAAGAGAAGAAAAGTCGTTGAGAAAAAGACATCAAAGACCTTGCTGTGACCACACGGAGAGGGCATCTCTTTATCACCCTCGCTCGCCTTTGAGCTCCTCTACCTCCATCCTGCCCTGCTTATCAAAGCTCTGCTGCTCCATAGAAGAACAGCCATGCAACACTAAACCACCGCCTGATTGTTCTGAAGGGGACTCCACCCATTCTTCCAAAAAATGCAGCATAATTAAATGGTTAAGGTTGTTTAGAGTGGATTTGGTCGCTTCTCAGAACAGTGGTGGTGAATGGAACCAGACGTCTGGTTCCTCTAAAAGCTCCCTCACGGAAATTAGATGCCGCTGGAGCTCCATGCCTTCGATATTTCTCTACCAGAATATGGAGAAGCTTTTGGGCCTAAAAGTAAACCCATTCATGGTGGGGGGACACATGCAGGGCATTGTGAAGCAAAATGATTTAACTCAGATTTGCACAGAATCACCCAGACATGTGGAGCTTCAGTAACACCACTATAGTTGTGTTGTAAACGTGACGTCTGGTTCCATTGACCACCACTATAAAGCAATACAGCAAATCCCTCTGAATGAATATGCAGTATTTTAAATAGATGAATGTCTCCTATTGGACTTGCTCGCTCTAGGTGGGTACGATGCCCCCCCCTCCCCCTCACCCCACATTAATCAGGGCAGAACTGGCGGTTGGGGCAGTTAGATAAGATGTGGGTGGAGGTGCACGTTACTCTGAGAAAACGCTTGCTCACCTTCACCCTCCCAGTGCTGGTGGTAAGGTGGGAGTGGGGGAGTTCTAGCTGGTTGGAACTGGATGGACAAATTTGTCCGGGTGGATAGAATATTAACAATTTTATTGGATGTCGTGACACTTCGACCCATTTGTAATAGGATAGGCCCAAGCCCGGCTGCTCCACTACGTTTAATTTGCACAAAATGTTGTAAATTTGTTTTTTGGCTTTAAGGGGTGTAAAGGGGTTTCTGACCATGACTCACTCGTCCTTTTGATTACAGTGTTCACCTTCTCATCAGCTGCTTCCTAAAGCTTCCTAAAACCCCAGGAGACCCCTAAATGATGTTTATGGACACTTGCGACCGCTCACAGGACATCTGTCTGTCTCGCAGGCCACACACACTGGAAGCTTCTGAACTCGTCCCAGCAGTGAGACCTCCTGGCCTCCGTTCGGTTAGTTAGCTTTCCTCTGCTCTTTTCTTCTGAGATGAGCCACCCCCAGCACACACACACACACACACACACACACACACACACACACACACACACACACACACACACACACACAC
>JBBIGC010048122.1:0-11514 GCA_037576955.1 Lepidarchus adonis | reverse complement strand
CATTGCATTTCGAACTGTTAATTGCTGCAATAAACAGTACATTTAAATTCAACTAATCATTTGTGGATGTTGTCTTTTTGTGCAATGAATTACAGTTTTAGCAAATGTGTTTTCATGTTTTAGATAATCCACCCCTTTTAAGCAAGCCGCACCCAATACCAGGTTTGCAAAATAAATGTATAAGCTGCGCCCTATCGTTGGGAAAATACGGTATACAGTATATTTATTTAACTGTAGTGGTGGAGATCTATTGAATGAGGGAATATATGTTGTTATTAAATGTTTTAGCCCTTTTTTTTGTTAAAATGTTTTTAAATTAGAAGTTAAATGTTTAAGATAAGAGCTCACCAAAGAAAGAGCATATGGTGATAACCTCTTCAGCCACTAGGTTGGATTAAAGGCAGAAAACTGCAACCCAAATGCTGGGAGATGGGGGGGAGAAGGAGGAGGAGAACTGAATGATTCTGAGCAAGCCTGTTTGAGAAGGGAGAAGCTCCTGGGAGCAGGGGGCCAGGAGAGCCTTGGATACCTGGTGAGCTGCTTAAAACAGAACACACAGAAGCGATGTCCGCATTGGGCCTGGAAGGGCTTCCTCAGAATGTCCTTGCACTGCTGGCACTGGTACTTGGGTTCCATGGACACAAGCAGTACTTGGCGTGATATTCCTGGCAATGTGGAGTCCACAGAGGAGGGCAAAGATGGACGTGCCATTCCCTTCCATTTACCTGTAATGCTGATCATCCTTTGAAGCAAACACATACAAAACAGTTTGCTTAATTGCATGTGCTAGACTGAACAAAAAAATTTTCCACCAGATTTAACCATCTCCAATTCTACCCGTAGCTAACTGCTTATCACACAATGCCACACTGCGAGGGTGAAGCCTAGAACACACTTCCTCTGAGTCACATGAAATCAGACACTGCATCTTTTAGAGCTGCCACAAACATTTTCCTTGTCTTATTTACTCATTTTCTCTTCTAGTTGTGTATTGCAAAATTTGTAAGACAAAAAAGGCAAAGAGGAAAGGTGAGAATCTTCAAATATTGGAAAAAACACATTAATATTTTGGCTGTAAATGTAAACATGCATCTAAGTAGAGATCAAGCTGTAGCTGCTGCTCCTGTTGCAAACCATTTATCTCATTTTGCTGTCTCACTTTTTTTTTTTACATGAGAAAAAAGAACGAGTTCCTCTTGCGAAACTGAGTAGTTGTTTCCGGTTTCTGGTTTACTCAAAGATATGTTTATGTTAATTACACCTTACGCTACAGTATCCTTCAACTCAACCTTTTGCTTTGCCCCTCGTCTTTTTAGCTGCTATGGGAGTGAATACATAATGTTTCATGTTAGGAAATAATGTCTTGGTTTTGAGAGAACAAGGACATAGACAGAGGTGAGGAAATTATTTTTGCCAAGGTAGTGAAAGGATGTTGTGGAATTAACTGATCTCTCATCCTAAAAAAGAACTGTTAAGCACAGAGAAGGATTCGAATGTTGTAGACCATTTTATTTGATCTAAGTAGCGAAGAGAAGGCTGCCGTTGTTCTCTGATGGCTTGTCTTCTCAGGCCAGGTTTTTTACCAGTAGTTAGACGGACCCTAGACGGACAGAAATCCTTCCTACCTGAGCTCATAGCTGTTCCACTGAGCAAAGACCTTTTGGAAGGATGTTTTACACACAATTCTCTTGAGTCTTTTAAAATGCAATGGGGCCCCTTAGGCCTACCAGAAAGTCACGACAGATGTTTTCTATTTATCAAGCTCCTTCTGAGGTCCAGGGGGGGCTTCAGAGTTTTACCCTAGTCTAACTAAAATACTTTCTAAATGTAAGGTTCCGCTGTTTGGTAAAAGTACCACCCTGTTTACCTTTTAACTATACTGACTCTCAATTAATTCTGTAAATTCAGTTTGTTAGTGGTAGTATTTGCCTCTGTGGGTGTTCCTAAAACATGTGTGTATTCTTCTTGCATTCCAGGGCAGTAGGTCCCCTCGGTGTTATCCATCTCAGATTCCTATACGCATGTCTATTTCTGGTGCTCACCACAACAGCTGCGGGATCCCCCAAGCTTCAGTAAAGTTTAAGGGATGAGGGCTGTTTTACCTTATCCAGAATTAACAATTAATTTTATAAAATACCACAAGGACATGTTTATAGTCACCTTCATTTTGAAAGGGGAGTGGGAATTGGTTGGTTGAGTGCATCTAGCCGGCTCCAGAGGTGAATTTTTTTGCTTTATCATACTAATCCTTTTTGAAGTAATTATGTGCTTTTAAAAAATGGTCATAGCCACCTAAATTAGCCAGTTAACATTACATAGAAATGCAAAAAGTTGATGTAAACAATATTCAATTATTGTCACTGGGTCAAAATTTGGTGCCGGAAGAATGTCTCTGTATAGCAGATATTTTGTGATCTGGTCCAGAATGGATATTTCCAGAGGTATGAGTATCCCTCTACTCATCTACTGGTCGATCGCGGAGGCAGTACTAATCGATCGCACATTACACATCCTGGAATTTTACTTCAGTAACATCTCCCCAAGTATAAGCTATTCTGTATTTTTAAATAAATATAGCATAAACACACACACACACACACACACACATACAGTTGTGCTCATAAGTTTACATACCCTGACAGAATTTACGATTTCTTCACTATTTTTCAGAGAATATGAATGAGAACACAAAACCTTTTCTTTCACTCATGGTTAGTGTTTGGCCTGAGCCATTTATTATTAACCCACTGTGTTTACTCTTAAAATCAAAATCACAACACAATCTACCCAAATGAACCTGATTAAAAGTTTACATACTCCAGTTCTTAACACTATGTATTGGCCCTTTAACATCAATGACAGCTTGAAGTCTTTTGTGGTAGTTGTGGTGGAGGCACTTTATCTTCTCAGATGGTAAAGCCGCCCATTATTACTGCACAAAGCCTCCAGTTCCTGCAAATTATTGGGCTCTTGCATGAACTGCACGTTTGAGGTCTTCCCAGAGTGGCTCTATGATATTGAGGTCAGGAAAATGAGATGACCACTCCAGAACCTTCTCTTTATTTTGCTATAGCCAATGACAGGTCGACTTGGCCTTGTGTTACAAATCATTGTCATGCTCTCCTCATGTTGTCTGGTGTTGTGAGAATACGGAGTAAAAAAGTCGCTTCCTGCAGGTTTTTTTTGCAGTCAAATGGGAATTTTGATTCGTCTCCCCTGAACTGCCATCTCTTAATTACATTTCTCACTGTGGAAAGTGGAAGCTGAGAATGCTTTCCTATCTTCTTGTAGCCTTCTGCATTGTGGGCATCAATTGCTTTCAATTTCAAAGTCTCACACAGCTGCTTAGAGGATCCCATGGTTGTTGAGTGTCCACAAGTGTTTGTAAAGCTTTGACCAGTTGACATTTACTAATGACAACTTTTGCCATGCATCAGATCTAACACACCAAAGACAAAGATCATACCTTGTAAAAAGAATCTAAGACTTTGTTGCCCAAACCTTTGCACAGTGCCATAATAATAGTAAATTCATTTTGTTCAATTTCTGGCATAAAAAGTAACTATGCATCAATGTCTGCTAAAAATATTGTGAATTTTTTTCATGTCCTAGATGTTAACTGTGTTAACATCTGTTCAAATGCAAACTCACCAAAATCTGTTGTTATTGAACAAGGGTTACCCAAACTTTTGAACACACAGTCCTATGCAAAAGTTTGGGCACCCCTTGATAAATAACAGATATATCTACACTTAAAGTGAAAGTGATTATCTGTCATTGTGAACACACCACAGCAGACAGTGCACCACAACGAAGTGTGTCCTCTGCATTTAACCCATCACACGTGCACACGTGGAGCAGTGGGCAGCAGTCAACAGCCACCCGGGGAGCAGTGAAGGGAGACGGTAGGCTACCTTGCTCATGGGTACCTCAGTGGTCTTCTGATCTACCTTCTGATCTCAGGGGCAAAGTCCTAACCACTAGGCCACTACTATATATAGAGAGATTTTCCACCCCACATTTTATTCCAACTGTGAAAACTTGTTTTTAAATCCTACCCCGAATAAAAGATGTTTTATGACCTTTGATTCTCAAATTTCCATGTTTGTGCTGCAGTTATATGTAATACAGTTCTCTATGCTGCATTTGTACATTCTCATATTGTTGTTTAGCAACTCAGCATAGTTACCTGTAAACATCTACAGTCATAAATTCAACACAACGTACTGCTCTGATGTAGCAGGCATTCTTAATTTCTTTAATGCTAATTCCAGTTCCCAAGCCACTAAACCAGAAGTGTCCAAAGTCTAGAAGCATAACTTGATAGTCTAACCTTTATTGTTACGTAAAGTTTTATAATAGAACATCTGTTAACATATTTACAAAAATTAAACGTTATTAATTAAAAAGGATAAATAAAGATGCTGTAATACAGTGGGACTTATATCTTTATAAAAGACATGAAACTGGAAATCCATATGGTAGCTTCTTTTTTCGACAGGGTCGTCTAACTCGATATAACACCGGAACTAGACACTCCTGCACTAAACAGTCTCATAATAAAGTATGTATATGTTTTTTAAAATGTCATGGCAAACGGATATATTACATATATGTAAAAACATCCACGCCTTGTAGTGTGTTGCAGCGTCAAAGATTTCCTCGCTTGTGAAGCAAAACAGAAAAATATATAAAAACAGTATTACAACAGCTAACCAACTAGGAACAAACATACTGGCCAAGCGGTAAAAATTCCGCAACTGTGGACAGTAAGATCATGAACCTTTCTCTACCAAAAACAGACACGGGCTAAACACTGGGTAAACAACTAAGACTTTTATTATTCAACACTGGGCGCTTCCTCCTGTGCTAGCCTAGCCAAGCTAATTCTGAAAGTCAGTGTGTTAGAGCGAGCGTTTGACTGGTTTGGTTTGACTAGTCGAAGCTACAACGAGCCCCGGTAATGACGATTACAGTAGCTATGTGAATTATGTCTAAAAGTGATGAATGCTACACAAAAGCAATAACCTCAGAGTGACAAATAAGTACACAGGCCTCGTGGTGGTCAGCCCAATGCGCATTGCCTGAACTGAACAAACGCCACACGACGTAAACCTTTCTTAAAAAAAAAAAAAAAACAACTGTTCGCTCCGTTAGTGAAAGAAAGCAAAGTTCACCAGTTCACTTACCGAATACTGCCAGTAGCGACCGCGAACACTTTATATTATGAGCAGTCTTATGTAGGCATGTCCAACAAATTTTTTTTAAAACTGGGGCGTTCCGTACGCCCTCTAACATAATGCCAAGGAAGTGTAAAGAACAGGGTGCAGTTTTGTTGAGTCAGACACACTCACAAGTTAAACATGAGAATATGTCAGTTATTCTATGTCAATAATGTCAGGTTTTCTTCATTCCTCATTTGCCAAAACGTATATCGGAGCGCATCATCTAAAGGTAACTTTCTATCATAGCTAGCTTGTTAGCCAGTTAGCCAAACATTGGTACAGTCACTGCTTCGTCGAGACGGATCAGGGTAAAACTTCGTAAAGGATAATTCGTTTTAATTCCTCTTCGTGTGGAACATTCGAACCGCCCAGAAGAGTTTCCTGAATAAATTGTCCTCAGTAAGATTCATAATTAGCTTGTCTAGTTAATCTAGTTAATATAAAAATATGCATTACAAAATAAAGATCCAGCTCTATTACTAGTCTTACATCTACATTTACATTTATTCATTTGGCTGACGCTTTTGTCCAAAGCGACTTTCAGGTACAGGAACAATCAAGCATAAATATTATCTTAATGTAACTATAACATTTTTAACAAATGTATATTATAAACGATTTCCATTATAATAGCCATTGGTTCAGATGCACAGCAGCATCCTAATATTCAAATGTTATAATTGTTTTAATAGATTACAGAATTATTTTTGAGAACCTCAAAAGCAGATATTTACAATGATTTTGAAAGTTTACTTTAAGGAATTTAGTGAAGCGTGGTACATGTAGAAAATCTCTTTTCACATACTAATCCAAGTAATCATTTACAAATGTACATATGTGTATACATATTTATGTCTTTCTAATATATTCTGAACTGTTTCTGTCTTGATTAAAGTGACATCTAGCATTTTACTAGACAGCATTACATTGAGTTTATGTCCAATTTAGTCAATTACAAGTCAAGAAAAAGGCTTGTGTGAAAAATGTCTAATCTAATCCATCTGTTCTACTTAGAACAGATAAAACCAGCAGTTAAAACCAGATTATGTACTTACAAGAAAAATATACTGGTTGTGAACATGCCTTACTTTACTTCTTGTATAACATATTCCCGTGGTTTAGAAGAATACCATGTAACAATGTCATCATAGTAAAATCTGAATAAATGTTTAGTGGTTGACCTGTGCCACCTGCGAGATATACAACATATAAATAATTTAATAAACATCCTTTCCTATCTGCTTTATCAAACCCCATGTTTTATGCCACCATTTGAACATCTGTTCACTGCAGTGCAGGCCAGGCAGCAGCACACCAGCTGGAGCTCAGAATTCTGCTATGGCAGGTTGTATCCTGGACACATTGAAACCAGCCCTGTACAGAAAGCTCTCCTGGCCGTGGGCTCTGGAATAGCTGCTCTGCAGAATCCCTACAGGCATGGTGAGCCTGTTTGTCCTGTCATTCTGACTTTTGTCCTGTACAACTAGTCTGAATGTGATTAGAAGAAGCTGAAACTAAAAGGAAAATAACACCTGGGTTTTTGGAAAAGCACCACAACCACCCCAGTACCAACAACAAAATGAAATGTGTAGGTGGGGAGAATTTAGTTTTCATTATTATGGCATATTGTACTTTTTTCTTTCCACAGATATGGTTGCAGTGCTCGGGGAGACCACTGGCCATCTAGCCTTGATTCAACTAAGGGACAGAATGAGGAATAACCCTGAAGGTTATGCCATTCTCACGTATGAAGCCTTTGATTTTTGTATCAGGTTGCATGTTCCTGTTATTAACTTGTAAGCTCACATATTCATAGGGCTGTTAAATATGTGAAAGCCATATCTTCATTTAGTGCTGGACAATATTGATAAAACTGAATAGAACATTATCTGAATATATCACAGACCATTAAATGAAATAGCATTTATTAAGTTTATGGACCCAAGCTTACTGAGTATCAATCAATCATCTTTGGTCTTTGGTTAAAATTTGTCCAAATGTCAAAATGAGTCCTTACATAGTAGTGTTAGTGGTTTCCAGAGAGAAACACATCTCCCATAATGGAAGCTCATGTTTTTAAAGTGTTCTAATACACCAAGTGAAGGACAGTAAACCGTCAGATCCTGAAAACCACGAGTAAAGTACATAATATAGAATTTAAGGATTTAAAAATAAACTGTTTGGAAATAATGTTGACATAATGTCAATATCACAGTATACTGGTGTAGCTGATATAGCAAAGAATTGAGTAAATGAATGCAGTCGTCTTTGACATTATATCAATGTTAAAATATTTTCAGAGAACGGCCAAGAATTCGATTGTCCACACTGGATCTTTCCCATATGTCTGCTCTTCCAGATGGCTCTTTGGGAAGGGAATATCTCCGTTTCCTAGATGAAAATGTAAGATTTAGCGCAACAGACTTTTGGTTCATTTTTATAGGCTTAAACATATTGATATCTTCATTCCTTTTCAGAAAGTCACACCTGACACACGTGTTGATGTTAAGTTTGTTGATGATGAAGAACTAGCGTATGTGATGCAACGATACAGAGAGGTGCATGATCTGCTACATACATTGCTAGGCATGCCTACTAATATGCTTGGTAAGTGGTACTTCATTGATCCCTCTTTTTATTTTACTAGTTCTTTAAAATGTACTTAAAATGTGTTGTTTTTTAAGTTAAAATATCAAACAACTCTCAGGTAGTTAAATGTTGTTTTGGTGGCTACAATAATGTCATACAGCACACGAACTATGAAGCACACTGCATACACATGCGGACAAAATTGTTGGTACCCTTTTGTTACAGGAAGAAAAACCCACAATCATCACTGAAATAACTTGAAACTGGCAAAAGGAATAATACATAACAATTTACTGAGAATTAAATGAAAATCAGACATTGGTTTTAAATTGTGGTCCAACAGAATTATTCTAAAAAAATAAACTGGCCTGGATAAAAATGATGCTATCCCTAACTTAATATTTTGTTGCACAAATTCTCAATGAGACTTCTGCACCTGTCGACAGGTATTTTGGGCCATTCTTCATGAGCAAACTGCTCCAACTGTTTGAAGGTAGCCTTCTCCAGACTGCATGTTTCAGCTCCTCCACAGATGTTTGATAGGGTTTAGATCAGGGCTCATATAGTTCAACGTTTTGTTCTTAGCCATTCTTGAGTGTTTTCAACTGTGTGTTTTGTGTCATTATCTTGTTGGAGGACCCGTGACCTGCGACTGAAACATTGTATGCATTCTGATGCTGGGCAGCACATTTTGCTCCAGAATGACTTGATAGTCTCAAGATTTTATTGCACTTTGAACAGATTAAAGACTTTCTGTGCCAGATGCAGCAAAGCAACTCCAGAGACCATGTTTCACAGTTGGTACAGTGTTCTTTCTTCATGTGCTTTATTTTTGCATCTGTGAACATAGCGTCTTTCCAAAAAGCTCCAGTTTTGTCCAAAGGACATTCTCCCAGAAGCTTTGTGGTTTGTCATTATGCATTTTGGCAAACTTCAGTCTCACTTTTTTATGATTTGCCTTCAACAGTGGTCTGTGGTTACCATTCGTATCATTCATCTCTTCAATTTGTCATCAATCGTCCTCTTGTGGCCTCATTCAGGGAGGTTGGCTACACTCCAATTGACCTTAAACTTCTGAATAATAAGTGCAACTGTTGTCACAGGAACATCAATTTCATTGGAGATGGTCTTATAACCTTTACCTTTAACATGCTTGTCCATAATTTTATTTCTAATCACTTGATACAATTCTCTCCTTCACTGTCTGTGGTCCATGTGCAATGTGGTACACACCATAATACCAAACAACACAGTGACTACTTTTCACCCTTTAAATATACAGACTTACTGACTGCAAGCTTGAAGACACCTGTAATGCTAATTACAGGACACACCATAGTTTAACTTGTCCATCTACTTCAATTATTTTCAGTCTTTTCTAGGGGTACCAACATTTTTGTCCAAGCCAGTTTCATTAGTTTGTTGTTTAGAATAATTCTGTTGGAACACATTCAAAAGCAATGTCTGATTTTCATTTGTTAATTGTTATGTATTATTCCTTTTGTCAGTTTCAAGTTATTTCAGTGACCATTGTTGGTTTTTCTTTCTGCAATGGAGGGGTACCAACAATTTTGTCCACATGTGTATATGAAGTAGATATAAATAAACATACATAAACACATTATTGGTGTGTTAAAGAAGTCTACTTGCGAAATGTGTGTTACCTGTTGTAGGGGAAGTTGCTGTCAAGTGGTTTGAGGCAGCCCAGACAGGTCTGCCAATGTGCATTCTGGGAGCAACATTGGGTCCACTCCGTCTGTCCACCAGGTAATTCCTTTGTATTTCTTCTGTTACTATCCTACTTAATAAACAAAGCAGACAAGATTGCATAGAACTTGTTCTGGTTCTAAAATATCATTGGCCATGTACTCAATGCACAGGTATGACTTCACTTAAATTCTGTGCAGAGTTAAGACCATTAACCATTTGCTGTTCATGGATTATTCCTTGACCATTTTGCTGCTTGGCTACCATGGGCTACTGTTAACAACTTGTATTGCTTAACTAATGAACTGTTTATTGATATTATAATCAATAATGGATGAAATGATACATTATATTTTGTTCCTGTTTTATAAAACAATCAGCCATTCAAGGCCTAGAGTTAGAGATTTTTAGCAAAGTAATGTAGCTTTTCATTAGAGTTCCTCTTGTGTTAACAGTACTTCCTCTGGAAGTTTTAAGTAATTTGTAGAGTTCCCCTGTACGTTTCTGTTTCTGTTTTTCTCTGCAGTTTCTTTTCTGTCATATCTCCAAAATCTGCTATTGACTTCACTGTACAGTCATCAACTTTTTAACAAACACCCACTGAATGTGTTTACCTTTAGGACCAATACATAGTTGTACAGTTACAGACAGTAAATCATCTGTTGAGCACCACCCTCTACCCATTGTTCAGTTTCTGGATCATTGTTATTCATTTTTGGGGGTGAATAACAGAAGACTACACTGGTCGATGACCTTGCCTCTATTGACTAATTTTCTGTAGTTTTCCTGCAGAGTAGCTTTGTCCGTGAAGGCTCATATGTCACATCAGGGTTGTTTATTTTACATCCAAAATGTCTCATGCATGTTTATTTGTGGCATATCAATATACAGTGGTGCAAAAATATTTGGCAGCTACAGAGTCTGCAAGTTGTCCCATTTAAATTTCTTTTTTACATTCTGTCTCTCACAGCTGAAGAGTACCTATGATGAACATTAAGGACCTCTCTTATCTTTCGGTGGCTGCTAAATACTTTTTTTTGCCCCACTGTAACGGTAATTGTGAAACCAACCCAATGCAAGAGAGGCTGTTGATTGCTTAGGCATTTCCAAGGGTTTCTTCATGACTTTGGGGTCTATTACACAATGATCTTTATTGGTCCACAACTCCTGGGGAAAGAAAGAAATTCTGGCTATGGATAGCTGGAGTCTAAACTCTTTAAATATGTTTGCATGTTTCTGTTTTTCAGTCGTCTGCAGAAACTGCTGGGGCCTCTTGGGCTGTGGGCTTTGCGTAATGGCAGCCGGGCAAACTGTGTACTAAGTGTTTTCTATGAGCGACGCTGGGAGCAGAACCTGATAGAACTCAGAGAGGAGCTGAACATCGAACCACCGCCCATCATCCTGTCTGCGAGCAGCAAAAAAGCATCTTCAGCATCCTAGCATGTCTGAAGACTCTCACTTTATAGGGTGAACAAGAGACATCATCGTCACAGTCGGGGGTGTGAACACTTGAATGCTACAGCTAAGCTGTTAAATAGTGCTTCTCCACCACAGTATGTGTGTCACAGTATGGTTAAAAGGCCACAACCCCACATTGCCAACTGGCCCATACTCATGCTACATTTGGTTATATACATATTGCCATGACTGGCATATGAATAATGAGACCACTGATCATTACATATTTGCTATGCCCTACTTTCATTGGTACTGTTTTGATGGAAAACTCACACAGAAGCTCTGGGTTACAGACACAGTGTCTAGAAAAAAAGCGCCTGCAGTTTTTCATCATCCTTTATTCTATAAGATGTGCAACCAGCTTCTTTTCAATTGCAGCTATTCCAAGATGCATGATGAGCTTGGTTTCAATGTAATGAACTGACATCACAAATAAAGACCGTTCATTCAAAACTATTTTACTTACTTAGTGAAAAACTGCTGTTTTATTTACACATTTAAAAATAGTGAGCAACAAAAAAAAAGTATATCAAAT
>JBBIGC010048093.1:0-11515 GCA_037576955.1 Lepidarchus adonis | reverse complement strand
CACACACACACACACACACACACACACACACACACACACACACACACACACACACACACACACACAATCTCACAATCCAGCAGTGCCAGACACACAGTTTAGGCTGCAGACCTATCCCTTCACTTCTTCCATTTAGTTAAGAACCCTCCAGTTCTTTCTTCTGGATCAAAAGACCTATTATTATAAGAAATGTTTGTAGCCATGGTATTCTTATTTAAGAATTAAAAATGTGAACCGTCTCTGTCATGTGGCTAAATCAGCTTTGCTGGTTCATCAGGTTTTCGTCTGCTTGCTCACATTTCACTAACAGAGAAAAAAAAATGTTGCTTGCAAACGACTTGCTCATCAAATATCAAAATACAAGAAAGAGAGAAGTATTTGAAATGTGAACATAGCTGTGTTTGTCACATTTGTAAATACAAATATTCATCCAAAGTTGCAATTTAGTAGTCTTGGAGTCTTGGTAGTTTATATTAAGTTTGGTGAAGAAAGTTCTCATTTTACTTCAGAAATAAAATGACTTTAATTAATATTTTATAGTATTATTTATTGCAAAATGACACAAAATACAAGTATTTTTTTATGTATCTGATTTTCTGTCTAGATGTAAAATTGTCTTGTCTCCCATGTTTGTTTATCTAGCCATGTGCTATCCTCATGTCTGGTGTTTATGTTTACATCTAACCAACACCTTAGTCTTGCCTTTTTATCATTGTCTGCACCTGTCTCTCGTTCCTTGTTTTCACCCATGCCCAGGTGTTTGGTGCCATGTGAGTGTTTAAGCCCTTGTGCGTCACCATGTCCTTGTCTGGTGTCTCCTGTTATACTGTCGTGTTTTACTGTCGCTGTATCTCTGTCGCACTGACCCTCGTGTTATATTCCGAAACTATTACACCAACAAAATACAAAATGACAAAAAAAAAGATTTATGCACATATTCATTATGATTATTATGATTATTCATTATTCAGGTATTCATTGTGATTACACACAAAAGTGATTAATTGTGATTTTTTTATTTAGTGGACATTCCTCATTTTTTAATCAATACATTTATTTTGTGCAAAATGAAAATGTTTGAGACAATTCCACATTGCAAAAAGTCCAGGCTTTGGTGATGAGCATAGTGCATAGTGTAAGAACAGTAAAACTTGACTGAATTGCTACATTCATAAAGCTACATGCCACCTACATAAGTCTTTTACGACTTATGTATAACTTAACTGATATAACCCTACATTAACATTTAATCTATATAGTTTCTTCTCAAAAAGTGCAATAACACGAATGCCTGTGGCTACAAGCTAATGCAGATACAAGCTAATGGGCTCCAGATGTCACATTGCCTTACGAATGCTACCTTAACATAAAGTGTTTCTGAAAATATTGCAGTGTGCCTGACTCAAGGCCTTGTCACTTTTTCCCACCCACAATGTGGGATGTACACAGCAGTTTTCTTTGGTCGATCTCTATTCCACTGACATGACAATGGCACCAATGGGATTCAGCCTACTCCTTCTTTGGAGAAGCTACACGGGTCACTCAGGGACGAGATGGTGAATCACAGCTAAATGAGTATGTAAATGAATCTGTTGTTTGGTATTAATGTTACAGTACAAGGGAGTCTACTCATGTTCAAACCAAGAAACTACAGTGGGGGTGTAATTCCCAGGAGGCTGCCTATACATCATGCTTTCCAACATGAATTAATTACACGTTACAAATGATATGCATAACAGCATTTAACACAGGAAAAGGCTGCTGCAAGCAACAGAG
Organism: Lepidarchus adonis; assembly: GCA_037576955.1. NCBI lineage: Eukaryota > Metazoa > Chordata > Actinopteri > Characiformes > Lepidarchidae > Lepidarchus > Lepidarchus adonis. The sequence goes on along the minus strand of JBBIGC010048093.1, from coordinate 9,739 downwards.
GGACCAACAGCCTTGTCATTAGCAGAACGATATGCCCTAACTATGCCTCCTTCAGTGGTTCCTTAGACACTGTCATACTTTTTTGTAGTCACAGTGCGAGGCTTGTCGAGTAACTGTCATTTCTGCTTAGTCCGGGATTTTTCAGCGTTTTTGCAGCCTAGTGCAAAGCGGCTGTGTCATGACTGGCAACGTTGTGAAATGAACGGCATCAAGTTTATTCAATAGTTCCCCCCGTTTAGCAGAGAAATACATCACGGCAGGGTTCCTCTGTATTTCAGGTGCGCCAAGACTAGAGCCTAGCCTGCATCAAACAACGCTGCTTTCTTTTCCTTCTTTTTTTCAGGTTTATTTGGCAGCGCCTCATACAGAATAGGGCACCTCTGCAGAGACTTCTGTACGTGTCAAGACGAATAATAGCAGAGGTGGTGTGAAAGTGGGGGGATGGATGTTCTGAAATGCTTATGATTCAGTTATTGAGCTTGCCAGCGACGAAATTTGTTGCCAGCAAACAGGGCTCACTTTTTTTCTCCTGCAGAGAAAACACAAAAAGTGATACTGCCATTTATTTGATCTTATTTATTTATTTTCACGTCATCTAGACGTGCGTTACTGGGTGTGTTTATGTAGGCAAGAGTGACTGTGCAATTGATGACGGGTGTCTGATGCTAGATAGCCGTGACAGTTGCAAGTGCCTTTGTCAGCTTCCATTCCGCAATGGGATGTTTTCGGAATGGCAGAGCTAAAAGCGATATTATTTGGATTTATGGCAAGGCCAGAAGAAAGCTGTCAGATTTGGGCATTTGTTTGTTTGTTTAGATCATTTACAGTGATGTGAAAAAGTGTTTGCCCCCTTCCTGATTTCTATTCTTCCATGTTTGTCACACTTAAATGTTTCAGATCATCAAACAAATTTAAATATTGGTCAAAGACAAAGCAATGTGTTTTTTAAGTGAAATATTTTATTATTAAGAGATCCAAACCTACATGACACTGTGGGACAAAGTGATTGCCACCCCCATCATCATACCTGAGTTCGATATCTTTAGCCACACCCAGGCCTGATTACTGTCGCACCTATTCTCGATCAAGAAATCACGTAAATAAGACCGGCCTGACAACGTGAAGTAGACCAAAAGATCCTCAAAAGCTAGACATCAGGCCGAGATCCAAAGAAATCCAGGAACCAACGAGAAAGAAAGTAACTGAGATCTATCAGTCTGGAAAAGGTTATAAAGCTATTTCTAAGGTTTTGTGACTCCAGCGAACCACAGTGAGAACAATTATCCACAAATGATGAAAACATGGAACAGTGGTGAACCTTCCCAGGAGTGGCCGACCAACATTACCCCAAGAGCGCAGCAACGATTCATCCAAGAGGTCAGTAATTATCCCACAACAACATCCAAAGAACTTCAGAGCTCACTTTCCTCAGTTAATGTCAGTGTTCATGACTTCACCATAAGAAAGAGACTGGGCAAAAATGGCCTGCATGGCAGAGTGCCAAGATGAAAACCACTGCTGAGCAAAAAGAACATTAAGGCTTTTTTGCTGGTTTAGGACCTGAAGTCTTGCTAGTCCAATTCTGTTGTCTACCAAAAACTCTTGAAGGAGAATGTCCAGTCATCTGTTTGTGACCTCAAGCTAAAATTAACTTGGATTCTGCAGCAGGACAATAATCCAAAACACACCAGGACATCCACCTCTGATTGGCTGAAGAAAAACAGTGGCTTAGTCAAAGTCCTAACCTGAATCGTCTTGAGATGTTGTGGCATTGACCTTAAAAGAAAGATTTGTGCTTGAAAACCCTCTAATGTGGCTGAATTACAACAATACAAGCAAAGATGAGTTTGGGCCAAAATGACTCCACAGTTGTAAAACACTCATTGCAAGTTATAGCAAATGCTTGATTGCCGTTGTTGCTGCTAAGGGCCCAACCAGTTATTAGGTTTAGGGGGCAATCACTTTAACACACATGGCCATGTAGGTTCTGATTTTTTTTCTCTCTTAATAATAAAATCCTTCACTTAAAAAACACATTTTGCATTTACTTGTGTTGTCCTTGAAAAATATTTACGTTTGTTTGATGATCTGAAACATTTAAGTGTGACAAATATGTGGAAAAAATTGAAATCAGGAAGGGGGCAAACACTTTTTCACACCACTGTAAATCACTTGAATGAAAAGCCAGTAAATAGATTTCACAATGTTATGAAGATTGACACTGACTTCAAAAAACCAAATGGAGCATGAGGGTCAGGAACTATGGGAGGTACAGTTGTTTACAAAATTTAAACACCACACAGTCAAAGGTTCCAGCCGAGGGACACTTTTTTGCTTTGTTTTAATTTTTTAATGTTTTTTTTTTTATTTATTGTACAAATTTTGGTCCAATTAGTTTTGCATCCAAATTATAATTTTGCAAGGAAAATAAAGATCTTTGCGTGACATATTCACCTACTTGGGCTTCTGTAACCTTGACGGTAAAACTAGTGTGCTGGCATACACACATACACTCACAAACACAGCGAACACTGTGAACGGTGAGTAGCGAATTTGTTCCCCGTATTTAACGCATCCTGAACAAACTGGTAGAGAATGAATGAATGCTCAGGAAGCAGGAGCAGTGCACACCAGCATCCATGGGGCAGTTTGGGAATAAAAACCCTTCAGCCATGGGGGGAGAGCACTGTTCACTCACCTGGTCACATTTTTCCTGCTGCTTCCAGGGATTGAACCATTAGGCCGTGCTACCCAGTCACAAGTGTATTAATAGAGAAGTTAATAGAGCTTTCATTCATCATTAATTACCCTCACACTCTGTGCTTGTTTCACCCTCCACATGGCCTCATACTCAATAATGTGAGCCTATCTACCTGGTTTGACCAACACAGCCTACTGCTGAAACAGAAAAATCAAGAAAAAATGACTAAACCAGCAATTCAAGAAAATGGCTGTGCTCCATACGGAAGGATATGGAGCCCAGACAGAGAACTGAAATGCAGAGGATGGAACAAATCGGCTTGATGTGTCCCAAACCATGCACCTCTGCTCTTTACACTCTATATTACTGAATGCATTTCTAATGGTTATGTACTATTTTTGCACACTATTTAGTGTGGCAGTTTGCAGTTTGGGATGCAGCCATAGGCCCATGTCTGGTGGAATCCCCATCAGACAGGAAGTCATTTGTGTGGGATCATTTCGGGCATGAAAAGGACGACTCCAAGAAGGTGACATGCAAACACAGCATGCGAGATTGGCCTGTCATTTATCACCCTCAAACATGACTTAAGGCCAGAAACTACATAGGACGGAAAATATTTATTGATATCACAATAAAACATCCTCATTCAAAAAAGAATGCTGTGTAAAATGTAAATTAAAACATAATGCATTAATTTTCAAATCTCATAAACCCATAATTAATTAATAGTAGAAAACATATCAAATGATATAATTCTATCTGTCAAATAGTAGCTTATTTTGAATTTAATTGCAGCGACACATCTTCACAAAGTAGGATCAGGGCAACCAGAGGCTTGAGAAGTAAGTGATACTGAAAAGAAACAGCTAGAGGGACATTTTGCAACTAATTATGTGAATTGGCAACAGGTCAGTAGCATGACTGGGTATAAATAGAGCATCTTGGAGTGACAGTCTCTCAGAAGTTAAGATGGCCAGAGGTTAAAAAATTGTATCTACAAATTGTGGAATGATTTGTCCCCATGTAAAATTGTGAAGACTTTGAATATCTCAGTATCTATTGTATATAATACAATTAAAAGATTCTGAGAATCTGAAGAACTCTATGTATGCAAAGGATGAGGCCAAATACTATCATTATTGGATGTGCGAAATCTTCGGGTCTTCGCATGGGCTGAGGAACACTTCCAGAAATCATTGTCCATAAAAACAGTTCGCCATGTCATTTACAAATGCAGGTTAAAGTTCTATCATACAAAGAGGAAGCCATATGTGAACATGATCGTTTTTTTGGGCAACTTCATGAGAAACTCAACCCCGGCCCCTTCTACAGGGCCATTACCCCATTTTTTATGGGCGGGGGAATAATGGGGGAGCTCCTTACAAGAATTTTCACTGCTTTCAGGAAGCATAGTGTTAAGCTCCCTTAAAATAAATGCTATGTATGGTCCAAAGTCACGGTAAAACTTTATTTGGCTGTTAACTCTAGTAAAAGACTGCTTAAACTTACTGAATAAAAAAGTGCCAGTTTTACATCATTTGTGTGTGTGTGTGTGTGTAGCCCACAACCTCCTCGGCCTCATGTAGGTTCAAAAGTGTGGATCATCGACTTGTTCTGTGTGTTCCATCTGAGCTGCAGAAACACAATTAACACATCCCAGACACGGCATGCATGAACAGATAGATAAATAAATAAATGCAGAGTAGGAAGGCTGCTACTGACATCTGCAATCAAGGGTAATTAAGGTGAGTTATTTGCTATTGCATAAATTAGCGCTTCGATTTCTTCGCTTCGTGGATTTATACTTGCGGAGGCAAAGTTGCAAAAAGTCAGCAGCTTTCAACCAGCACAAAAAGAAAGAGCGGAATGATTTCCGAATATTGATAATGCTGTAATGCTTGCGTACATGGAACACACCACATGATTGATCAGAAAGCCCCTGTCACCTCTTCCCATTCAAATGAATTTGGGTGTGTGAATGTAGGCTTTTCTACAGTGTACTTTCATGGGTATTATAGACACTGCAACAAAAATGCAGTAAATATAATAATATACTAAGAACATAAATAGCATTAATATAAAAGCTTCAAATGGAAGTGTGTATAAATTGCCCTTATGTTGAGAAGGAGAAGAAAATAAAAGAGAGAGAGGCTTTTATTCGAAGCCCAGTGTTGATCTGTATATTGGAGCTGAGGAATACAAGTCATGAAGGAATCTAAAGCAAGTTGTAGATGCCTGAAGCATGGCTGTGTGAGTTTTGTGTGGGCGACTCAAAATATCACTGCTCTTAATTGACCTAATTGGCATTTGCTAATCCTAGCGCATCACACTGTGTTAGCCGAGTGTTTCTGGATTGCTCGGAGATTAAAGAGGCATCCAGAGTAAGGCTTAGCATCATAACGACTTCATTTTTACCAAAACAAAAAACAAATAAGTGTTCTTTGAGAATGGAAAGCTACTTTCTCTTATACTCTCATAATTCTTTGCCATTCAGTAGACAGCTGTCCCATTAATTAAACAACTTTTGCAATAAATTCTAAATCTGAAAATGACTATTACTTGAAATAAGCTAATTTTAAAAGCCAAAAATGTTAGTATGAATATAAGTGATATGGTATGATATCAATTTCACTTTCATTTCTTGTTAGGTGACATAGCATGAGTCAGAAATGAGAATGTATGGTTTCTTGCTTTATGTAATGTGTTTGAAAACGAATATTCAGGTGGGAAATATTTATTGTTAAGACATAATAGTGTTCCAAAAGGAAAATGGAATCAAACTTGTCCTGTGTGCTGAAACCTGGTAGATACCACTGATGTCTGTTTTGCCAAAAAGCCTCCCAAAAAATGGGGGAAAAACTATTGTCTGATTGTCATGGCAAAAGTAGAAGATAACAACATCCATTTTTCACTAAATATGCATAGAGTGGCCAGGGTGTGTGTGTGTGTGTGTATGTGTGTGTGTGTGTACACATGTGTACATGTGTGTCTCTCTTCATCAGTTGATACCTCACAGCACAACAGAACACTTTCAAAAACAGCACAAATGCTGCTGACCCTTGAACAACCTCATTTTGCGTTAACATGAACAGTGGCAGCAGCATAAACAGAGTGAAATAATTAAAGAGTGGTAATTTTACACCCGCTCCAACAACTCTTGAGAAAGTGAGTGTACAACCACTGAGGAGAGTGACAGAGAAGCTGAGAATTGACAGAATCATGGTAGTAGCTGAGATATATTGTATGTGTACTTTGCCGGTAACAAATATAAAGTCACATGTTTCCAAGATAGCTGAGGTGGTGGGGAAAGGAAAACATGCTTTGTTATTATAGGGTAATATAAATTTGACCTGACCCTTCTATAGGATGATGCAATCAAACCTTAGAAAGTTTTTACAGACAAAAAAGCAAAAATCACAGCACTTCTTTCAAAGATGATGAAGAATCAAGAAGTTTGATTGCAAGAAGAATAGATTACATTTCAAAGCAGGAGGATTAGTAAGGGGACCAAGTGCAAAGGAGAGCAGGAAAGGACTCTACATATGAGGGGTGAGGATGTTACTACGGAACCGTCAGCACAATAAGAGTGAGCATGCGAAGCAATCAGGTATAAAAGCCCTGCACTTCAAAATAAAATAAAAAAAAAACACACAGTGGGTGTTAGTAAGCTGCGTACCCATTGGTGCACAGTGTTTTATATGGGTAGCAAGACTCACTGGGTGGATGGTGCTATGTCCACTGCGCAAAAATAGAACATTCTGGGGTCAGAGAACTACAGAAAGTCTATAACCCACAGATGGCCATGAAGAAGTACACACGAAACAAAGGATGTGAGCTTAGTGAAGCCAACACATGTCTCCAGAGAGCCCGGCATGCCCCCCTAGGACAATGGGAGCACATCTCCTGAGAGGTTGGGAGCACCTGAACATTCTTTCATAAAAGAGCACTAGCAGAAAGCATGGCCTGGTGGGAAAACCAGAAAGAGAGAGAAGAGACCACAGGAAAATCCTGAAGATCTTTTTACCCATTTTGAGGAGTCTGATGTTGAAGAAAGAGTGGTGAGAATGATCTTGCTTTTTCAGCAGCAGGTCGTCTCAGAAGTAGAAGCCCCGTGTAGAGAACAGACTCCATAGTGAAAGCATGGCTAAGCTCAGTTTTGAGGTGGAAACCCTCTGCCACCACCTTAGACTGACCACTTGTGCCTTGAATGATGTAATAACAATAAGTGAAGCTCGTATGGGTGCCCATCTTCAAAAGGAAAGTGAACGTGTCAGTGTAAGACCAGTAGAGTTTTTACTAATAGTGCTATCCATTTTACACAGCCCTCTATGAAGAAAATCAAAGGAACCACACAGGTGGTTTGGGAAATTGGTGTCCATGAAGCCTAAAGAAAATCTGGACGTTCTCAAACTTCAGGGTCTTTCTCATGCTGTTCCACAGCCTCAGGATTCTAATTCATCTCTTTTCGCGTTGAAGAGACAGAGCCAGGAAGTGGAAGGACGGGCAAAACCAGGCAACGGGTTTCAGCTTTATCACCTGCTGGTCTAGCACATACGCCACCCTTACAGTAACTCCATGAGTTGCAAGCATTGACAGGGCTCTTTGTTACTTTAACATTGTAGCGATTGGGAGGGAACCCCAAGTCACTACGAATGAAACTCGACACAAGAGTTGGATGCAAATTGGACAGCGCCCAATACCCTTTATTTACCAGCCTTTAAAAAGGCTTAAAGGAACCCGTGCGCCCTCTTGCTTCAGAGCAGCACAACACAACCCCTGATTGAGCTTAATCTGCTCAGTGCAGCCGAACCACCATATCAGCATGGCTGCTCTTCTCGTTCATGGTGGCCACGGACACACTAAGCAGACAAGTCCAGAAACCCAACAGCACACACACCATAACACTCCACAATCCCCAAATACAACTTTCCCCCCTAACACATCCTTTAACCCACACAATAACGAACCCCAACACAAACACATAATGCTCTATTACCGCAGAGGCAGCCAATGAGGGCAAACCCCAACCCCACAGTCACTGCAATATGCTGTTTAGCCCAGAAAGGCCTTCATTGAAATTTTAACTTTGCGTAATAAGTGTACACATTACTCATTGGGTGGACAGGCAGTTCGTTTTTACTCATCTACCTGTTAAACATTGTGTTTTACAGCTACACTACTAAAGAAATGAACTGCAATGAAACCTTCAGTCCTCTTGAAGGTGAAGACTGGCTCAATTTGCATAAGAAGAAATGGTCGGCACCAGACAAGGGGAATCAACATCAGTTATGAAGATTCCTCTTTTTCTAGCAGCATCTTGGCACTGTACCATGCACACAAGCTCACTCTACCATGTACTAAGTCATTTTGGGAAGCCCAGCTCTGTCTGTTTGAATACTTGACTTATGATAACCACTCATATTGTTCTAACAGCATGAGCTGCTTCTAATAAAGACAGATGAGCAATAAAATAATAGCAAATCCTGGTTTTGGCAGATGAACCATCAAACCTTTTTTATGGCCAAGCATCTGAGGCCTGGTTGGTTTAGAAGCTGAGATCAAGTAGGTTTATTTTTATTGATTTGATTGTGATTCACATATGTTGCACATATGTAATTATATCTTTTGCTCAATATTGTCCATAGGCATCGTGCATATTTGTGTGGAACATCATGTGCGCTGTGCCAGAGCACTATTATTCATCAAAGGTTCATGAAAAACAAAGAGAGGTTCTGTTGACCTAAAAATATACATCATTCGAAAATGATTCCAGTAGTACTTATCTTGGCTCTGAGAAAAACATTCCAAAGCCTGTCTAGCAGAGTTTTAGCACTCAGTATAAATCCAACTAGAGAGAAAATCAATAAAAAAACATGCCTGCCTTATGCTAGTCATATATTTTTCATAATCTTAAGCCACAGAAAGAACCACGATCAAAGCTCTTGTGTTTTCAGCACGCAGACACTGGTCTAGCCATGTCTGACTGATATGTGTTTAATATTCAACACAGGTTTGATTCGGTCAATTATGTTGTTATTCTATTCTAACAAATATTATATCAGTTTTTAAAATAATACAAAAAGCAGTTTTTATTACTGCACTTCACATTTACAAGTTGTATTTAAAAAGATCAGCTATTAAGATTTTACAAAATAACAAAATTTTAAATTTTATAAAATTTCAATGCAAATAAAGTGAAATTCAGATTATACAGCACTGAATCTGAAGTGGTGAATTATGCTTTATCACATATTATCTGGCAGTTTGATGGTCAAATCTGTGTTCGGCAGATGCCAGGAGAATGCTACTTGCAGGACTAAATAGTGCCAACAGTAAATTTTGGTAGAGGAGGAATAATGGGCTAGAGTTGTTTCTCTTTGTCCAGTCATGGGTAATATCAACGCTACAGCATACAAAGTAATTTTGCACAATAATATGCTTTCAGTCTTTTTAGGAAAACCCATTCCTGTCCCAGTATGACGGTGCTCCAGGTCTTTCTGTCCAACATCAGTCCCTGACCTCACAAATGCTCATTTGACTGAAAAGGCACACACTCTAAAACCTTGTGGAAAGCAGCAACAGAAAAGTACTGGCTGTTGAGTTTACTGATCTGAGATCAATCTTAGAGTTTCCTTTGTAACAGCAAAGTCTCAGATTTAGGAAGTGGAGCTGTTCTGAGATCAACCTTATGTTCAATAGAAACTTCCGACTGGAAGGCAGAGCTTTTTCCTTTTCTACACGATCTTATCATATCGCACCACTGTCTTGTATTGCTCTCTGTGCCCTCTCTTTCTTTTTCTTCTCCCCCTCCCCTCCCTTTCTCATGGCGAGATAGTGATCTTAAAGAGCCGCTGAGTGTTCTCCTTTTATCTGGAATGGCCACTAATGTGGCTCATTACTTGCAGAGTCTCTGCCCTGTGCAAGAGCAATGGATGGAAAGGAAGAGAGAGAGAGAGACAGAGAAAGAGAGAGAGACAGAGAGAGAGAGAGAGAGAGAGAGAGAGAGAGAGAGAGAGAGAGAGAGAGAGAGAGAGA
>JBBIGC010048055.1:0-11516 GCA_037576955.1 Lepidarchus adonis | reverse complement strand
CCCCCATGCGTCATGCTTAAAGAATCTGAATCTGATCTAAACTTCTTCTCTTCACTTTCTGACAGACTGAAAAACAGAATCAACACATTTTTTATTCCATGTTATGTCTGACATAATCAGTTTATTTTATTGTGATCCCAAACTAACACAAAGGGAAAATGTTTATTTTACATCATAATCGATTATACATTTTTAAGCATTAAAAGACAAAATACAGGTTTTACATGTAGCAGGTTATGGCCAAACTTGGCATGTTTAAAATTAAATATATCTGTAAAAGTTTACTTATATGTGCAATATATAAATATGATCAACTGCTACAAAAAGGGAAAGTCAGAGTTCAAGCAAACAAGGCAAAACTAAATATTTCCTTCAATTAGGAATTTAACATAAAGAACATAAATATCCTAAAAAGGATAGAAAATTGTAATTTTTGTTGTGTGATCCCTGCATTACTCACACCAGGATATCTGACTGGATTTTGTGTTTAGCCGTTGTGTGCACAGAATAATTTGCTTTTAAGTGAAACAAGTCAGTAACAATAAGATCCTATTCAGAATTTTTGGAGCCCATAAAAATGTAAAGTATGTATAAGTCATTTGGTCGCCTGACTAATGGCTAGCAGCCTTTGTTTCTTGTGGTTCATCTAATCTCATCTAAATGATAAATATGTGACATGAGTCAGCAGGTGATGGGGCCCTCATGCTCCCTAGAAACTACCTCTAACTTCACAATACACTACTATCTTGCAAGACTTAGAGGTCAAGAAGACTGATAGCAGAAGACTAGTTATTCCACAATAGTCTGTCGTAAGTGCAATATGTTCATCACACTTATCATGTGTAGATAGGAAATGGTGCCAGTTGCGTGCGATTTGTGATTTTCTAAGAACAGTGAGTACTGACAGCACAATCAGACTGGTTGGGAAGTGTTAAGAAGCAGTTTTATCACTTAAAACTATTGCTCAGTTTGCACAGGCAATTAAGTAATGACTTAATTTAAGCTGCAACTAACCATTAACTTTATTTTAGCACTAACAAAAACAAATGTAATCTATTAGTTTTTCTAGAGTTGTGATGGCAGAACCAATAAACTGTATAGCTGAACTTGAATAAAAAATGGTTTCTTTGTGTTAATGCTTTGACTTCTTTATTTAGCAGAACTGCTGTTTAAAAGTGATGTTAACAACCCAACCCCCATGCACTCTATTGTTTAAATGTAGCATTGGGGCTGAACGTGCTGCTATGAACCCCTAGTTTGTCAGAATGATTCTGTATTGTTTTTGTCTGAAAGCAGTCTTACTTTTACAGAGATAGTTTTCTCATCCTCAGGGTCAGGTTGACGCAGGACAGGCACCCATGCCAAGATGTTACAGTCCTTCCCACCGCTGTAGAGCTCCTGAAAGTAACACAAAAGACAATTAGAAGGATAACGTGTGAACATTCTGGGTTATTTACACTTTCTTTCTTGCACTGTAATCCCTAGAGACAAGCTGCTAATGCGTGTTCCTGAATCAAATTTGATTATATGGGAAAAGGTATGCACTCCAAGCTCTGGCCTCAGAGGGAAAGTCAGAGGGCAGGCATTAATCCTGGACTGAGGTTAAATCCAACCAACACTCTTACAAGATATTCAATATGCTAAAAACACAATGAGGCAGCAGGTGTGTCATAAGTGATTTAGCAACCAATTACATTACACATCCCCCTCTACAAGTACTCAGCACTGATTACACTGCTCTTCACCTGAACACTATAACATTTGTGATAGTGCACAAAAAATTGTAATGCAAAATAATTGCTTGCCCATTCACTCAGACATTGTTCCTGTTACCTGATAGTCTGGATGAAATTCACAGCAGTCTACATTATTATAATGCCCCCTCAGCATGGTGACCATTTCACCTGTGTGAAGGCCATATACTGCAACAGAGCTGCCACATGGCACAAAGACAAACTCTGGGCTGCAACCCCTTGACACAGTGAACTTCACACCTTTGCGGCTCTCATTAACCACCTTCCCATAGTTTACCTGAAAAGACAACATCAAAACTTCAATTTGAATTCGACATGTATGTGACATGAAAAAAATATGTTCTGAAGAAGTATAATTTTGTTAAAAATAAAGATACAGACAATCAGCAGCTTCATTTATTCATTGATGTCCAACTTTATCAATGTATAAGTATAGGTCATATTAATTTAGGTATGTAAGGTAAAGGGTTATTATTGTAAATAAGACTCTGAATTACAAGGGGGGTGAAGCTACAGCTGAACCCAGTACAAGCTTTTAAAGAAACCACATAGTTTGCAGGTTAACAAAAGCAATGTAACATTACTACCTCAAGTTATATCTGTACGTCATCTAGAACAACTGACTGGGCAGCAACAGCAGGCATACTCACAAAACAAACAGAACATGTAATATCTTAAGCAGAAGACAAAAACATACAGAATAGCTCATTTTATATGTTAGACAGACATTTTATATGTTACCAATGTTAGACAGGAAGTACAGTATGGGAATTGGATACATTTAACAATGTAGGCCAACCTACCCTACATCTGCACACTTATTCTGAAACACTTATTTGTATTCAGCCTAAAAATGTTCCTTATTTTTCTGTCACCAGATAAAAAGAACGATGCTATCTCAGATGCCAAAAGAATGTCATACTCTCACTCCTCTGTTATGTATGTGAGAAGTGAAGGAACTCTCTTTTTTCATGTACAAATTTTGACTATGAATTTGTGCAAGTCTTCTGGTTCTAAGCACACAGATTGCTGCTGTAAAGCACATTCGGATTTTACCTACAGCTCTTATGTTATGTGGCCTACCAGCGTGTTGTCGCCTGTAGCGCTGTTCCACAACCGCATGCGGTCATCCGTGCCTATAGTGAGGAGGTAAAGGCCATTGTCTGTGAAACACAGTCCATTCACACGTCCATCATGGGCTGTGTTCACTAAGGAAGGAAGAGACAGAATATTTTCACCAATTAATATATTAAATATAAATAAAATATTACCTGATATATGAAAAACATGTATGGAATTGTTTTTTTAACACTTGTGAATTACATTTGCACTTAGAAGACTGTAAATGATGGCCACACCTGCCCCTGTGAAAAGATACTGCTGACATTATCAAAAAGCAAAGGCTCTGAAAAATCCTGGATGAATCTGTAACTACTATTAGACCTTAACACTCCGTCAGTGTGGCACATACTGCATTACAACTATAAATGATATATACACATGGACAGAATTATTGGTACCCTTCCGTTACAGAAAGAAAAACCCACAATGGTCATTGAAATAAATTGAAAATGACAAAAGGAATAATATATAATTTACTGAGAATTAACAAATGAAAATCAGATATTGAAAAAACAGAATTATTCTAAACAACAAACAGGCTTTGACAAAATTTGGTACCCCTAGAAAAGATAATTTGGCTAGAAGCACAAGTTAAACTAAGGTGTGTGTGTCCTGTAATTAGCATCACAGGTACTTTCAAGCTTGGAGTCAGTCAGTCTGTCTATTTAAAGGGTGAAAAGTAATCACTGTACTGTTTAATATCATGGAGTGTATCACACTGGATATGGACCACAGACAGCGAAGAAGAGAATTCTCAAAATTATAGACAAGCATGTCTAGTTTATAAAGTTTATAAGATATCTCCAAGCAACTTGATGTTCCTGTGATAACAGTTGCACATATTATTCAGATGTTTAAGGTCCATTGGATTGAAGCCAAAACAAAATGTTGTACTCTTCTGAAGTGGCCTTCTATGAGCCCTGACCTAATTCTATCGAACATCTGAGGAAGGAGCTGAAACATGCAGTCTGGAGAAGGCACTCTTCAAACCTGAGACAGCTGGAGCAGTTTGCTCATTAAGAGTGGGCCAAATTACATGTTGACAGGTGCAGAAGTCTCATTGAGAGTTACAGGAATCACTTGATTGCAGTGATTGCATCAAAAGATTGTGCAACAAAATATTAAGTTAGGGGTATAATAATTTTTGTCCAGGCCAGTTTCATTAGTTTTTTTTATATAATTCTGTTGGACCATAATTCAAAATCAATGTCTGAATTTCATTCTCAGTAAATTGTTTGCCTGTTTCAAAACCTTTTGAAGACTTACAGAAAATGTTTGACCTCTGTCATTTCCAACAAAGGGTATATAACAAAGCATTGAGATGACCTTTGGTTATTGACCAAATACTTATTTTCCATCATAAATTGCAAATAAATCCTTTAAAAAATAAGACAATGTGATTTTTTTCTCATTTGGTCTCTCATAGTTGAGGTATACCTATGATAAAAATTACAGGCCTCTCTCATCTTTTTAAGTGGGAGAACTTGCACAATTGGTTACTGACTAAATACTTTTTTGAAGTGCTGTAAAATGTATGACATATGTCACAATTGTTTCAGGTCATCATACATTTCATTGTACAGCAAAAACAATTAACAAAGGGGAACACAAAGATTCAAAAACATTGAACTCAAGAGCCAAAACAATTGTTTTTTTTCCCCTCAAAAGTATTTTTTTGCCCTTTCCTTATAACACAAACGTCAAAAACATATGCCACTGTAGTTAACTAGTTATAATGAGTGAGCCTACCTGTTTCAGAGGAGCCCTTAGACTTGTCCCCATTGTGCTGGTCCAAAGTAAAGAGGCTTCCAGAGGCTCGACGTACATCCCATACACGCACCCTGCTATCAGTACTGAAACAAAAGCCATAAGCTACATTACTTATGATTCCTTGTAAACACCTGAACAATAATTCAAACAATTCCAAAAGTGAAAGAGAAGATTACCATAAATTAATAAATCACCAAAAAACTATAATAGTTTCACACAGAGTAGCAGAATAGTTATATGTTAGAGAGGTCTATTTGAAGTTCTGTATTAACCTATTTATATTGTTTTTGTTGTCTTTGTATAGGAAACAAGTAAAAACATCAACAAAGTAACTACTACAATTCTGCAGTGACAGGATGTTGCCATGTTTGCATAATTGTTTTTCAAACAGGTGAGACATTGCCATGGCCTCAAAGGACTAATTATTCATTCTTTTGCTAAACAGCAGATGCGCTCTTTAACCACCATGCACTCTACAGGTGCACTCTAATTAAGCAAGAACAGAATTCAGCAAAAAAAAAAACTTTTTAATTGCCCTGTTGCAGCAATAGCTAGTAAAACAGCTATTACAATATAATTCATTACTTCAAATTTGTACCACTTTCACTGTGATCATAAACCTCTAACTAGCAAATAATTAATTATCTGTGTATTTGGCTGTTGTTTCTTATGTTATGATCTATATTTGTAGAATGCGGCATTCACAGAAAATGCAGTATTGCCATGCTGTTTCCTGCTATTTTAGTGCATGGTTCTGCACTGTTAAACATTGTGTGAGGATGACAGGCCTTACCTAGCAGTGGCCAGGATGTGCTCATAGCGTGGAGACCACTGGACAGAAAGAACTTCCCCTCTGTGGCCTGAGCAAATACAAACTCACATTAACACAAAGCTCCTCATTAAAATCTTATTAAATAGCTTAAATACATTTTTGTTTGATGGTAGGACTAAAAATAATTAAGAGAATAAGTAGGTTTCTCTTGAGAATTATGAATATTATGTGGACCACTATCCTGTGTTTCCACTAGCCTCAGATTGCATTACTCACCCTGCAAAATGTGAATGCGTGAGCCAGACTTCAGATCACATAACTGGACTTTAGGGTCTTTGGTACCAACTGTCAACATATAAAACAATTTAGTTCTTTAAAGAAGATCAACTCAATAAAAACAGACAAACCATTTTAAGTCTTAAAAAGTTTCTTATCATATCGTCATATGTATTAAATATTTTCACTCATTTGTTAAATCATGGAAATGGGAACACACAGAAGATTATTAATCAGGATATATGAAACACAAAAAACACATCATAACTAACAAACCATTTAAAAGACTGCACCTTAGAATATGCCAATTGATGCTTGTTGAAAATTTTTTTTATGTAGATTTTTGTCAGTTGTCACAAAAGGTAAATGTATACGCCATACAAATACTAGTTTTCAGTTAAGTGTTATTGTGCTAAATATACATACAAATGATTGTGCTCTAAAAAAAATTGTATACTGTAAATAAGTCTTATATTCAGAGGCGCCATCCTTAACAGTGGGTTAAATCAAATCTACACAAAAACCAGTGTTTCAATCAATATGCTGAAAAAAGAGGAGTAATGGAATAAGTATGAGAAACAATTAAGTGCAATCTGCATTTACAAAACCAACAACAAAACACAAATGAGAAGATATACACAATAAAAGCTATTGTCTAAACCATGCTCAATTCAGTGAAGGTCTGTTCAAAGAACAGTCCTGTTTACTGAGTTTGTTGGAAATAGCAGCCATGCATCAAGGCAGCTGAGAAATGATAAATATGATCTGAAACAGAAGTTCACTCAAATTCCTGCTTTTTATAAAGCTAAAGGACAGTTACCTTCATTTGTATGTGGAAAAGAATACCGTTATCCATACATCATGCCAAATCCAAAAGACAGCATTTTAAATGCTGTTTTTCTCAAGCGTGCCAAATAAATACTGATTTGGATATAAATACAACCAGATCAAATTAATGCTGAAAGTTTGCACTTTGTGCTTATATTAATTACTTATGTTCCACTATGACATGTTGTGTTAGACAATGATAATAATAACTTCATAAAGGCTTCAAGTTAAGGATGTTTCCTCTAACCTATTACTAAATGGGAGATAGACAGTTTTGCACACAGGATGATAACAGTTACATTTCTTGTTGAGTGAACATACAAAAAATACGTTCAAAAGACATTAAAACAGATGCTATTGATAAACAGTATACAGCCTGAATGTACAAAGTAAGTAAGCACTAACCCAATTCTTTTCAAGCTTCTCCCTTTGTCTCTGATATGAAATTGGGTTAGTACTGATGTAATTTAAAAATTAGTCCATTCCAAGCAATGCAAAAAGTGTTACATTTCTATTAGCCACTGAATACTCAGCTCTGAGATAACTACTTGCTAACACAGGGTAATCTTAATGTGAATTAGAGTGAAAATAAATACAGCAAATGAACAGACCTGCTATAAGACTGTGTTTCCTGGCAATAGGTGACATATGGTGACAGTAGACATTTCCTTCAAACTGGAACAGTTCAGCTGGCTAAACAAAACATATATGTTTATATAAAAGTCAGTTGTAAAAAGCGCTGTATAAATACAAGTGACTTGACTATACACACACACACACACACACACACTCACACACAGCACCTTCCACAATTATTGGGTCTTCCAGCAAGATAATGACCCTAAACACATGGTAAAATCTACACAAACATGGCTCTGCAGATACAAAATCGAGCTCCTCCCATGGTCATCTCAATCCCCAGAACTCAACCCCATTGAAAACCTTGGGTTGAGCTGAAGAGGAGAATGCACAAGACTGGACAAAAAAGATTGTGCAAAGAAGAATGGTGAAAAAAATCTGTGTCTCTATATTCTCCAACTTTCTCAAATATTTTAGGAAGTGTATAAGAAGTGTTGTCATGTTGAGAAAAGAGGGTTGCACAAAGTGTTAACAGCATTAATTGTGGCACACCAGATTTCAAGTAAAAAATGATCATTACTGTACTTCAATTAAAGGGCTGGATTTTTCTATTTTTTGTGTTGTAAGCCTAAAAGTTTTTTATTAGAAGCCTAAAAACATATATTAACAGGGGTGCCAATAATTGTGAAGGGTGTCGTATATCTTTTTAACTAATTTATTTTATTTTAAATCAAGCATTAGTGGCCTCATTATTCTGTATCAATTCCAAAGATAAGAGAAGATCTTGTTTAAGCAAGACAACATTGTAATGGCAAATTGACAGCAAATTGTCATTTGTTAAACAGATCAGTATTATTCTATCTACTATGGAGAAGAATTACAATGCATTTCCAAAAAATAAAGTGATCTATACTTCCTGCCATTACATCCATTAAGATTAGGAATATACAAAGAGTAAAAGTAACATTGTAGACCTTCAGTGTTTCTGTGTCCCAAACTTTCATGGTTTTGTCAAATGAACTTGACACAAACATGCCAGTATCATGAGGGTACCACTGTACTGTCTCCACACTGAACTTGTGGACATGTCGACTTGACCTAAATAAAAACAGAAAGAAAAAACACTATGTATTCTGAGGTTAAATTACCATTTAGAACAATCATATTCAATTTCCACAAAAGTCCAAAAACTACATACAAATATAACAATTAAACATATTAGAAAATTTTATACTGTGTTATATTTGATCATTTATTATTTATTTTTTTTAGAAAATTATAATTGTATGTATAATGTATACCTGTGGGTGTCAAACATATGTGAATTTCTAGATGAACTTTTTTAACAAGTTAATTTGAAGGTGAAATTAGATTCAGGTGTTTTTAATCAAGATTACGACAATCAGGCATGAGAGGACACCTTGTTTTATTTTAACACACTTAAAAACTTCATGCGGAAGTGTATTGCGGCAAGAACAAATTAGATTTTTAAAGACATCAGAAAACACCAGGTTTTCAAAAGATTACAGATCCTAAAGAGATTGGTTTCTATCAATTTACATTTAGACAGATTGTGTACAAACACAGGGAAAAAGCACTCAAGACACTTGCGTAACCAACAAAGAACACAAAGGATCCCAGGTTAGAAACCCAGCGTGACTTATACTGTAAGCTCTCTCACCCTGGCTAATGTTAATGTTCATGATACACCATCAGAAGAGCACCAAACAAGAAATGATGTGCATGGTCAGGTTGCAAGCAGAAAGCCACTGCTCTCAAAAAACATTTCTGCTTGTTTAGTTTGCTAAAATGTCATGTAGCTAAGCCAGAAGGACATTGAAAAATGCTTTTTGTGGATGAGAACAAGACAAAACTGCCATAACTGATGGAACAAAGTCTTCTGAATTATAACAACAACAAAAAATAGTAAAGGATTTCCTCCTCCTAAACAGTATTTGTAAGTAACTACTATTTCCATTGAAGATCATGATTACTGGCCTGTGATAAATTGTAATCAGCGTGATTAGTGAACCATAAAAACAGCTGCTCCTGGGGCATCCTCTTGCTTGGTAATACAACTGACTATGGGTGGCAAGCCACTTTCAAAAGCTCTCAGGGATAGAGCTTTGGACAAACAAGATTTATATAAATAATCTCAAAGATTTTTAAATCCCAAGGAGCACAGTAAAATCCATATTAAAGAAATGGCAATTGTAAGCCTAGACCTAAATATGTGAAAAGATTTTAAGATTAGATAGATAGAATGCTTGCCATCCAATCTGACTGAACTTGAACAATTTTGTAAAGAAGATGTATCAATGATAGAACAGTATCCCAACAGACTCAAGGCTGTCATTAAAGCAAAAGGTGGTTCAACAAAATATTGACATTGTGGGGGTGATCCTTTATTAATCTCAGTATGTCATTTTGATTTTTTTTATAATTGTTCTGAACTGTAGTCGTGATTTTGAAAATACTAATGGGAATCGCAGGGTATCTCACAATACGATATGATATGCAATACGTGACCCAAGATAATGATAATATTGCGAAACTGTGATTTTACAATAATCGATATATATCGCACGACAATTACGTAGCGACATAAGACAGAAACACAAGGTTGTGTTATTAATTTACATAAGTAACAGCAATGCTATTGTCACCTTTCCCATATTTGCTTTGTGACCACAGTCGGAAACGCAGAGCAATGGCTACTTCAGCTTCAGGGCTTTATTTCTGTTCCCCTTTGTCACTTGACAAGTTGTGCTAGCATTGTACTAACAACATAGTCGAAGGAACACTACACAGTGCATTGCTCCCCATGAAACATGCAACGAAACATACAATGTAATAAATTTTCTCACCACATGCAGATTTTCTCTATATTGCATAAATGTATCTTCATGTACAACTCACACATTATACTTCACATATATTTGTACAAAACTTGTTTTTCTCTTTTATTATTACTGGTAATGTACACGTGTGCACTCCTTTAGCACCGAACTCAGCAATACATTTAAACAAAGCCGCTTAATATTCCTCAAGAACCCTCAGATATTGTGACAGAAATGAGTAATTACGTGCATTACACTCATATAATTGTCTTCACAAATCAGAAGTTTGTTTTAAGCCGCTACATAATTTTTAGAGAATAAATTTTGTTAAAATACGGAGGTACAAAGGTAAAACCAAACTCAGACATTAGATTTAAATGTGGCTGGGTGTCAGTTTGAAAGTTTAGAGTGCAACACAAGCTGTTGAAACATCTTCTATAGCACGCACACAAATCTCCTGCTCTCAGTCGAGCAGCGCAACCCAGAGGAGAGAGGAGAGGATGCCAGTGAATCAACTTGGCAACGAATGTTTAGCAATTTGAATATCTATATTGCCGCTGGCGTATTGATTTTCATATCACGTGAGCAAGGACGACTATATATCGATATATCAATATTGTGGCCTACCCTTACTGGTACCTAGTGGTTATTAATCTAAAGAAATACCTGCCCACAGTGCAAATCGCTTTGCAAGTGTAATGTTGCTTCTTGCTGTTATTTTCCAGGTCATAGATCACAATTACTCCATCTGACCCTCCAGACAACATACTGCAAAGCAAAAAAAGGTTTAAACAAGACTCAGTTCACTAATACAGAAGTAGAACACTGAGAATTTAGTAACCACATGAGCACCAAATAAAACATTAAGGACTTGGTGTCAAAAAAATATTTAACTAAAAGCAACACAAATGTTAATCATTTAAGATGCTTTATGGTAGACATTAAACAGTTTCAGAACTAGAAGTAAAAGAGTCTAAAAAGAGTTAAATAGAAAACCAATACCAAATTCACAGGTAAGCAAGAAAACATGACTTACTATCTCCCTTCAATTACTTCAATGTCAATTGCATTGATTCCATTTCCATGAATTCGCTCCACATCTCTATCGTGATTTAACTCCAAACTTAACACCCTATGAGTGCAAAAATAATATTAGTTATATCGACACAATAAAAAATCAGTTTACAGAAAAGTGACGGTTATGTTCTTGCAGTACACAAGCCATTAAAAACCTAGACATCCACTTCGGTGGACATAAGAGGATGGGGATGTAAACACCTGTCTACTCTTTAAATTAGGTATGACACACGCCTGCTGTGTCTGCACTGGCACTGCGGTGAATCTAGCCGCTCTTCGGAAAAACACGGTGAAGCCAGCTGCGCTTAAACAGCTTGTGCATATAGTTTAGAAGATTTACGGTATCGATTAGAAAGCATGCGCTCTTAAAGGGAAACTTTGCTTTCAGTGTTGTTTTTCAGCCTCTGTACCGAAAATAAATTATAGTTAGGAATAATTGTGATTATAATGAGGGACTGGAAGTTGTAATTACTGCAATTTGCATGCATTTAGAATACA
>JBBIGC010048044.1:0-11517 GCA_037576955.1 Lepidarchus adonis | reverse complement strand
GTCCGGTTCCGAGAATCGAACCTGCAACCCTTCGGTCACAAACCCACTTCTCTAACCATTGGGCTATGGCTGCCCCTGTCATTACATAAGCAATTTCCCTCAGAGACAATAAAGTTTCTGATTTTGATTCTGAAACAAAGAGGAGGAAAACTGAACATTGTTGTGTATAGAAAGGCTAAAAGGAAAAAGCCATTTCTCTCCTAAATGAACATGTCTGCCTGTCTGAAGATTACATGGAAAAGCCAGGAGGTTTGGAAAACGTTTTTATTAGTATTTGAAGAAAGGAAACCACTCCAGGTCAGCACCAGAAAATGTATCCCATTGAGACTTGCTGGTATTAGTGTCATGGATTGGTCTTGTAATCCATGCCATCATTAGTGCAGTATTAAACTCTGACTTTTACAAATGTTGTCTTGTTACATTTTCCCATTTCTCTCGAGATTCAGTTTTTGGTCAGGTGTTCCAAAATTTTCTTTAGTTCTCTCTGTTATAATTAAAAGTCCTGACCTTAACCCTGATGTTGTGGGTAGACCTAAAGTTAGCAGTTCATTCCATGTCAACATCTAAGGGCTGAAGCTGTTCTGTGTGGAGGAATGGGCTAAAATTCCTACAGGTCGATGCAGGACCCATCACTAGCTAACTGTTGAGCTGCAGTTACTACTGCACAAGGAACATGTTCACTTTTGCCCCATGCAGATATGTAATATCTTCCTTTCGTTTGCCATAATAAATTGTAATGTGCTGGTGGGGGAACCAGCACGGAACTTTTAGAGGACCCAAATGCAAGGCAGCCAGAAAGTAAAGGGCCAAATAAAAAAACCACCTAATAATGAACACCTCTCTCTCTCTGCGCACACACACCTAAGCTAGTTTCACTTGCTTTAGGTGGGATTAGAACCCCGGGCTCCCGCGGCAGAGGACAAACCCACTAAGCTATCCACGCCCTCCTTCAACTAGTACTGCAATACGGCCAGTGTTAGAGGCGGAATAGCGGTGGGGGAAAAAGTAGAAAACCAAAACCCACCGCTCTTGAGGTAGGCGGGAATTGAGGTGAAAAACAAATAAACGAATCTGACACCCACCGCTCTTGAGGTAGGCGGGAGTAGCGGTGGGAAACAAAAACGAACTAAACCCACCGTGCGGGCGCGTAGAGGAAACGCGTGCAGGGTGAGAAAAGGGAGAAGATCAGGCAGACAAGGGGACAAGCCACGCGAACACTGATCTTCTACTGAGCTGGCTGGGGATAAATATGCCTTCCCCTTTACTTCTCTTTCCTCACTATAATTCTTCTTCTAATATGTTCACTTTACTGTTTATGCTCTTGCTTCTTTTTTTCCCCTCTTGTTCTCCTTGCTGGAAGTGTGGCAACGTGCACACACCGACGCGCACACACACACACACACAACAGCAGTCAATCGACAGAACAGAGGGAGTTTGAGTCAGACTAGTGCAGTCTAAACTCTTAACCAGATTACCGGCCGGGTGGAAACCTTGTTGTCAAGTTTACAACAAACAATGACCCAGCGGTTAGTGCTGGGTCGTGAGGGCTTTTAAAGCCGCCCTAACAGGTGACAACAATCACGGGTGATTATGCCCCGTGCCGGGAGCGCCAGTGCGTGCTCTTGCTCGACGGCAGACACTACAGCCTGCAGCAGAGGCGTGTCTGCCCCCTCTGGCCTGGCAGGGTACTGCGGTGTCTGTGTGCTCGCCTGCCCCCTGGCGAGCCCACGTTACATAAATAACCCAGTTTAGCTGTTTAACGGGCTTTCCTTTATCTAAATTTCTGATCTATTGATCGGTTATATTTATGCAGAATAGCAGAAAATTCACCAATTTTCAATCATCACTGTATTTATGACCAAACACACACAAATCTTTCTTTGATACAATTTGATGGTGGTGATTAATTGTGATACTTAACTTTAATCATTTATCTTTATATAATTTAAGCTCATTACAGTGTTTCTCCAGACATCCCCCAATATTTCACCTAAAAAAACTGCAGATTTTATGTTTCATGTTAATTATTAATATGTAGATAAACTGCACATGGAAAAATATCCAGTATGTCTCGCCAGATAAGATCTACTTTTACAGTCTTGACTTATGAAGACACAGAACCACTGAGCGTCACCTGGGTGTTGTTTTCCACAGAGCTTTAACATTCACAGTACTCTGACCTTAAGAAGAACAAAGCAAATCAAACAATTCTTCTTCTTCCTTTCTCCTACACTGTAATCACTAAGTCTATATTAAATGACAGACAGAATGAGTGGCTCTTACCGAGTGCTCTCAGTGTACAGCGATGTCGAGCCTGACATTGCCCTCAGGTTGGCCAAAGTTTTTCATTAACAAGCATTCAAAGACCAAATCTCAGCAACACTTGGAAGAGATCTTTCACCTTCTTCCAAAATCCTTGACCTGGAGCTGGGTGATTCTATGAGGATGAGCTAGAGTGCACCGCAGTGTACAAAGCAGCAGACAGGACGTATTGACCCCCTCAAATCAAACATCACAGCCCCCTGTGGTGCAGTAGAGGAACACCTGGTACCCTGTTCAGGTGGGTGGGTCAGAGACTGTGGAACTGAGGAATACAGAGTGTTCATTATTGTTGCTCAGAGTTTACGGCTGAAGGAGAAATGTTCTTGAGCTTTACTGCCTCTGGTACTTGAACACAAAGCAAAAAAAAAGCCTCTGACTTTCCAAACAGGACCAATTGTCTCAAACTTCAGAAAGAGAGAACACCATCAAAATAAAACAGACAAAACATACAGTGAATTCTATATTCACATGTTGGCCTTAAAAGGAACATTGTTCAGCGCCTCTGGTGGAACCGGCATTTAAATTTATACTTGAACTTCCATAATTCAAAGTCAAAAATCAAAATAAACATTGTCTCTCTACTGTATATACTGTACTGTATATAGTAGAGACAAAGCTTCAGTTAAAACAGTACAATAAATAAATTGGACACAGAGTATGCCTATAAAAAGGGAGGGGGGGGGGCGTGTCTTTGTAAAGTTTGGTCTGGTATGTGCAAGTTTCACCAGTAAGGTGGAGAACTACAATCTATATACAAATGTTTCAGTGATTTTTGCTAATATGTGATTAGTGATCTGCATCAAGCAATGTTTAAAGACGTGCAATATCTGTGCAGTAGATAAAAGGAAAAATTACAGTTACAATTGATTGGCAGCGAATGTGTGAAAGTGAAATTGTGAACACACCATCACACACAGTGCACCACTACGAAATGTGGCAGCTGCCTGCTGGGCAGGGGATCACAGATTTTGCAGTTGCCTACATGGAGATGCAGAACACTCTCTATGTTTCCTCTGTAGAACACTGTGAAGATGGGAGGAGGAAGGAGGAAGGAGTCTCAGGATGTGAAGATGCTGCTGGGCCTTTTTGGTGATGAAGGTGGTGTTGGTGGACCAGGTGAGGTGGTCTGAGATGTGAACTCCCAGGAACTTGGTGCTGTTTACAGTTTCTACAGTGGAGTCGTGGATGCTGAGTGGTGTGTGGGTGGAGCAGGTCTTCTCATCAGTAAACTTGATGTGGTTAGAGCTGTGCAGGGTGGTGGAGTCGTGAGTCAGGAGAGTGAACAACAGTGGACTGAGAATGTAGCCCTGGGGAGCTCCTGTGCTCAGTCTTATGGTGCGGGAAAGGTTCTTGCTGATTCGGTTAGACTGAGGCCTCTTTGACAGAAAATTCAGTATCCAGTTGCAGAGGGAGGTGTTCAGTCCTAAGTTGCTTAGTTTCTCAAACAGACTTCAGTTCAGCATTCAGCACAATTATCCCCAAAAACTATGAATAGCAGTCTAGCGAAGTGTCTTGTCCAAGTGGGAAATGAGAGATGCAGTGCAGTGGACATGGGGTCGCTATGCAAACTGAAGTGGGTCCAGTGAGTGGTGGAGCTTGCTCTTCACCTGAGTTTCTCAAAGCACTTCATGATGATGGGGGTCAGAACGATGGGGCAATAGTCATTCAGGTAGGATATTGAGGATTTCTTTGGCACTAGGATGATGGTGGTGGACTTGAAGCATGCTGGGATGATCATCTGGTTCAGTGAATGTGTTGAAGATGTCCATGAAGACATTGGCCAGCTGGTCAGGGCAGTCTCAGAGCACATGACCTGGATGTTGTTTGCTCCAGCAGGTTGTTGTGGGTTGACCTTGATGAAACTTCTCCTCACGTCGGCTGTAGGCAGAAAAATGATATTGTCGGTGGTGGGAGGCTTGGCTTTTGCAGCGTGCAGGATGTTCAGTGCATCAAACCATGCGTAGAACTTGTTCAGCTCCTCAGGGTGTGTGGCATCTCTGTCACAGCTGCTTGGTGCAGACTTGTACTGGGTGACAGCCTGAATGCCCTGCCATAAACTGCGTGAGTTGCTTGTGTTGTGAAAGTGGCTTTGGATAGATTGAGCATGTGCACGCTTTGCCTGTCGGGTGGTGCAAGAGACGTTGTCCTGAAAGCAGCTTTATTCCCAGACTGGAAAGCAGCATCTCTCTCTCAGATATGTGCAGTGAACCAGGGCTTTTCATTGGCCCTTGTGGCAATGTTTTTGCAGACAGTTACATCCTCTGTGCATTTGCTGATGTAGCAAGTCACAGATTCAGTGAACTCATTCAGGTCCTTGAGGACATTTTGGGTGGCCACCTCTTTAAACATGCTCCAGTCAGTGCACTTGAAAACATCCTGAAGCATAGCTCCACTCAGCCATACTCTGGCAAGTCTTGTGTTTCAGCAGTGATGTGTTTGCGGGCAGCAGCATCACAGTGGCATGGTCAGATGAGCCGATGTGACGGGTGAACAGCTTTTTTGTAGGAATCGTGCACGTAGGTTTAAACTTTATCCAGACAGTTCTCCCTCTGATTGCAAAGTTTGCGTTCTGGTGGAGTTTGGGGAGAACTGGAGCTCATTAGTGGCCTCGTACAATTCACTTACCGCCAGGTTAGCATTAGGGTTAGGCAGCAGGCCGAGGGCTACAACGAGCACCACAGAGAATTTTGTCGGCAGCTAGGACGGCTGACGCTTCACGATTAAAAACTCTGCTGAAGTGAGTCACCATTGCTCACCTCAAGTAGAGTTTGTTCACAAGAGTTTATATAGATGCAAAAACTGCCGCCACGGCTCCTACCGGACAA
Organism: Lepidarchus adonis; assembly: GCA_037576955.1. NCBI lineage: Eukaryota > Metazoa > Chordata > Actinopteri > Characiformes > Lepidarchidae > Lepidarchus > Lepidarchus adonis. Next base: position 6,370 of record JBBIGC010048044.1, on the reverse strand, counting down.
AGAAAAAGCATTTCATTCTCTGTTGACTTGGTAGCGTGTTAGCCTGTCTTGCTGGCAAAGGCTTATACCCTTACACACATGGTATAAAGCAATTTCTCTCCACCCTGAGTTTACTGCTTTACTGTTTCTTTTACTATAATGTTAACTTGTGTTCTTGCTGCAAAAATGAAGGATCAGTAGTTTTATCTGTGTAAAAGTCATTGATACCTGTATGTTGTGAGCTAGTTAGAAGAACAGGTTTGGTTCCAAATCTTATCTCCAGGCCTCCAGCCATTGCATGGATGTGAAACTCCAGCAGAACCTGATTTAAGGGAAGGAAGAACTGATTGAGGCTCAACCAGGGATTTGATGGCAACTACAAGTAACACTGGGCTTTAATGAGGAAAGGAGTGAAAATGGTGAAGTGACACATTGATACATAAAGTCAGTGTTAACTGTGTTACTGTTATTTACACATTATAACAAATACACAAATCACATTAACAGTCTAAATAAAAAACGTGTTTAATATAATGTTCTTGTTACTATTTCTAGTGTTGTTGATGTCACTGATTACTATCTGCCTCTGTAAATCGCCCTTGGGTTTGAGACAGACGCTGTACAAATTATTATTATTGTTATTATTATTATGTTTATGTTTGATCTATCACTGAAGGTCAAGCATATTAAAACACCAAGTCCTGGGCATATAAGCATGTCTAGGTTTTACGAACAAGCCCAAAGCTGAAGAAGTATGCTGGCAAGCAGGTGTTACAGAAAAGCAGAGGCATGACTCAAACCTACAAACATGAGAGGCTAAGCCAGTCCTCCGTTGCTCAGGCACAATGGGAATAGCTCAGTTGGAATAATAAGATAAAACATAATAAAACCAATTGTATTGCACCTGTCTCTGCAGATGTGCTGTTGTCAACTATGTTGCTGAGTGTTGTCTAACGTAAGGTTTTTCTGTGTATCATGTCTGTCATTGTCCTTGTTCGGTCCTCACCCTCACCAGGTGTTGGTATTTTGGTCCTGTGTCTATGTTTGCTAATCTGTAACATTCTTCTTGTGTTTTGTGCTTTGTAATAATCTTCAAAATTAAGAGTCAGTTTTTTTAACATTCTCTGCACTTATTTCCATAACCCTTCTAAATCCTGATATCTAGTGTAGCTACCTACCAATCACCTGGGTATGTTGTGATAATGTGCGTCAGTGATCAGTTGGAACAGCAGAATCACTGGGTATCACTTATTTGGAGAGTGCTGCCACTATTCTCTCCATCTGAGAGGTTTACAGAGGTCTTGCATGCAAAACAGTGAGAAAAATGTGCTTTTCCCACTGAGAACAACTGAAAACAGAGCAATCTCCTATCTGCTGTCATATCATTTCTGCTGGATAGATCCAACAGGTCGTCACAGAGAAGACACTTTCTTCTGTGAAGCAGCAGTAGACTTTGATGTTCTTGCAGAGATACTTGAAGGTTAGATTAGTTGTTGAACTTTGCCAGTTTTCCTGCTGAAGTTGTGTGTTGAAATTTGTCAAAATGTCAGCTATGGATGTGTCTGCTGTCTGTATAATAAGCACTGTGCATTTGCACACTTAACAGTCTAAAAAAGCTACACTGTTGGAGAATAATGTTGGAAATATTGGGCTAACCGTTGGAAATTTCACTAACCATTGGGCAGCCATAGCCGAATGGTTAGTAAAGTGGGTTTGTGACCGAAGGGTTGCAGGTTCGATTCTTGGAACTGGACAGCAGCTGAAGTGCCCTTGAGTAAGGCACCTAACTCCCAACCGCTCACCATGTACGTCGCTCTGGATAAGAGCGTCTGCCAAATGCTGTAAATGTAAATAACAAATTATCCTATACCGTTACAGTAATTCCACTACTTTAGGTGGTAATGAGTCACATAACCACCTAACATTTAACATTCCTAATTAAGTAACTGTAAGGGACGGCGCCCAAGTTGGCGATAGGCACTGTTCATTGGGCGCCAGCATAGGGAGGCATGGTTTTCTCTAGCTAGATGATGGTGGCAATACTGTCTGCAGGTGGAGGGAGTGGCACGCTGTGGGAGTAATCAGCAGCTGATGAGGTTCGGCTTTGGTACTTTGGTATTAAGTTCTATAGTTTCGCTCATGGATTAGTCTCCTTTCTAAAATTCCTGGTGGGCTGCCCCCTGCATGGGTTTTAGCATTCAGGTATCTCCATGGGCTTCCCATTCACCACTTAGCTACACTGCGCTCCCTCTGGTTTCAGGAGGAATGCTCTGGAAGAGCAGTGCGCTCTGTTTTGTACTGGGAGGTGGTGTGGGCTTGGTGAGGTTCATTCTCATTTGCTGTTTGTTTTCCATCTTTTTTTGGCAGAGGGTTGCATGCTTGTACAGCCTCATCTAGCCATATTATCCACATGGGTGATGAGCACCAGCAAGTGTCTCTATTTTTCATTCCCTTCTTGCACATGAGCCACTAATGAGCATGCAATGGGTGATAGATGTAAGACACTACCTTCGGAGGAACTCCCAAGGCTCAGAATGGTAAACCATCCTCCTCTGGTTGACACTGGATAGCAATAAGAACAGAGAAAACAAATAAAATAATTAGAGAAAGCAACCAAAAAGAGGAGTGTTAGTTAGTTAGTCTATAATGTATGGCTAGAAGGTTGGCCACAAGTAACACAAGTGGAGGTGGCCTGAAGTAGTTTAGATTAGTCTGACGATAGATGGGGTGGAGGCCCCATTGATGGATGATCTGCTATCATGAGCTCTACATCTGGCCTGAACTTTCCACCAGATCATGTTGAAAGGGAGTGGAGCAGTTCTTAGTGTCCTAGTGTAGTGGATGATCTAGACGCCAGACAGGAACCAAGCTGGATAGCCCACTGATGGTTGATCAGGTTGAAAGAAACACAGTTTCCTAGTGTGCAGGAGGGCCATTGTGATGGTCAATCAGGCTGAACATATGGTCAGCAGCTCCCCTTGATAAAGACACCCAAGAAGAAAAAGACAACTGCCATGCACATTCACAGATCTCAGGTGCTGCTCAAACACCTGGTCTCTTGGCCTGTAGACCTTTTTACAAGACATTTGGTCATTAATTTGCATTCTAGTTATGCGAGAGAGCATGGGCCCTGCCCTTGACACTTCCAGTTTCTGAAAGGAACGTTTACACGTCACCATAGCAACCAGAGCACGTGAGGGGCAGAGGAGGACGTTACTCTGATCGTTGTTAGCGCATTTCAGGAGGATGCTGCTAATAAATTTACATAATTACACAGTGGATTCACCTTTATTATTATATTTACTATATACCACAGTTTGTGTGTTGGTTGTATCATTTTATTTTGTTGTTTTTATCCGCGACACATTAAATGTTGGTCCGTGGCTCAAAAACGGTTGGGGACCGCTGCTCTACACTATAAAAGGATCTTTTGTCAGGCAACTGATAGATTAATCTGCATTATGGAATTAATATTGATCATGGGTGCTACAGTGTTTAGCGCTGTTGCTTCACAGCAAGAAGGTCCCGGGTTCGATCCCCAGGTCGGCCACAGGTGTCTTTCTGTGTGGAGTGTACCGGCTCTCCCTGTGTTTGTGTGTGTTTAGGCTGTGGTTTAGGTTCACTGACTGCTCTGCATTGCCCATAGGTGTGAGTGTGTGTGAATGGTTGTCTGTCTCAGTGTTGCTCTTTGAAAGGATGACCTCCTGTCCAAGATGAACCCTGCCTTGGGTCCATTGTCAGCTGGGATTGGCTCAAACTGCCCAAACTGACAATTCAAGACTGAATTGCATTTAATATTTTCATTTCATGAAAGTTTCGCACCGGCACAGTTTTAATATGTCACTTTGCTTTTTACCTTTTGCTGTCAAGTGTTGAAGCATATTCATTTTTCCAGAACCATGGCTTTGTTGCTTCTGCTGAATAATTTTGATTGGCAGTTGCATATTTCAGACCTGTCCAGGGAAACATCCCCAATGAATGTGAGTTTTCACAACAAAGTTCTCCTGCATCTCCGAGCATCGCAGCTCTTCTGAACTCACTTTCAGAAAATGTGGGTTTGGTGGATGTTGGCCTAAACATGCAGGCAGGTCAACCAGGTGATTGGATTTGTGAATATTAGAAATACATGCATCACAAAAGGGGAGGGAGACGGCGTCGTGCCATTTGCTCTCTTTTGTTCATGTTAGTTGTTTGGAAACTTCATTATGGCTCCAAGCGTAAGACTCTACAGTGAAGATCAGGAACAGTTTCACTTCATTACTGCTGTGGATGTGATCCATGTGTTTATTTTACCTGCACTCTCACCGCTAACAAAGTAAGACTCCCAGAAAGCAACTCTCTCCGCCTCTTTTCCCTCCGTTTTACCCCTTTGTTTTACCTCAGCAGACACTACATAGACCACAATGCATTGCTCCCCATTAGACATGCCACATCCCACAATAAACGCCTACAAAAGAGACTGGTGTTTGCTATATGCTGCTACTCGTTCATGTTTAACAAATATATGCCAGCATTACATGCATGAGTTCTGAGCAAAATTCATGTTATGTCATGATTGGTGGAACAGAACTCTGACATAACAACAGGACCCTCTGTACAGAGTTGATTTAATTGCTGCACACCTTTCCATTCAGTCAAATACATTCAGCATTTTTGCAAAAGTTTTGGCACCCTTGGTCAAATGACAAAATAGCAAAGCATTTTATTTATAAGCAAATGTCTATTTCTTTGTTTGTTTTTGTTGAAAAATCTAACAAAACACCTTGCCAATTGTTAAGAATGGCAGTGGACGTATTCTGCAAAGAAAAAAGAAAAAGAAAAAGCCTATGACAGAAGTCAAAACCATTTCATAAGCATCTAGGTGTGTAATGCCCTGGGACCATCCCTCTGTCCGTCCACCAGAGGGAGACATTCACCAACCTGAGGCTTTGTTTTTGTTAACAAATGCTGGATGTTTCGCTGTAATTCAATAAGACATTTAGGTAGATTTTTCATGCTGCTACTTTTAAACTTCTACTGAATTGCTCATTTTTTAGAATGATACTTTTGCTGCGGCCATTATTTGTAATCAGTGAAAAAGAAATGAGTTAAAAATGAATAAATCCGCTACTTTGGTAGCAAATAATGTAATGTTACCTTTTTAGTAATTAGCTTGTGAAATGAAATGATGTGATTACAATTTACTGAAATTGTTACTTTTGTCTAACAGTCTAATGGACAATTGTGTGTAATTTGGTCAGAACACTTGAGTGCTACATCTTTAAAGATAATGGCAGGCTAACTTAAACTTAAACTACGTTAAATCCCTCACAGTGAAAAAAACAATCTTTCTGAGGACAAGTTGGTTCGTAAAGTCTTGCACAATTGTTGTTAAACTTATTTCATACTGAAAGTGAATGTAACATTTTTTTATTCATTTCCATCATGCAGTGCATTCAGTGCAGCGGCCCAGGCCCACCACAGAGTATGTGAGGAAAAACCTCTGCTAGCATTTTTTATTGTATTTTATTTTATTTATTTATTTTAACAGTCATTCCTGAAAATTTGTGAACACTGGATCCTTTATCAGGGTCAAAAAATCAGTATTAGATGATTATAATGAGCACAATGCTAGTTAAAGTCTTGTTCCTGTGTCATAACTACACTAAAACATTCCTGTAACTAATACTAATTCATGGAGTAAGTAAGAAATAAAATTACTTTTGAATTAAGTAGCTAATTACTCATTTTCAGTAACCTGTCCAACACTCTTGGTAACTGGTAACAAGTTCAGGCTCCTCTACACATCTACACATACACTATCATGGCTTGAGTTTAGCTGGATCTAATCAAAGGACAGGAGAAGTGTCATTTGTTCGTGCTGCTGAAGCACGAGGGTTTACTTTAATATAGGAAATTTCTCGTTTTTTATCATATTTTATTGTGTGTTAATGTCTGTTCCACTCTCCTGCAGCTTATATGTTCCAGACATCAGCATGGCTGAGTGTAACCTTTCTGGTTGGTTACAGTGTTCAGAATAGAGCAGATTGGAATAACTGTCGGCAGCTGGAGCAGATAAGCGTGATACAGGCTGTCACCCCAGAGACATGAAACCCATAATATCTCACATGTCTTCCACTGGGAATTCATATATATCCCACCAGGACTTGGGGGCAATTGAGTCAAAGCTCATGGACCATCTGCAAAGTCATAAATGTGATTTTTTTTTTTCATTGTCAGATATCCAAACCAATTTAGCAGTTTAGCAAGCTAGCAATTTGGAGACATTCTCTGTCAGGGCAGCAGAGGAGAGACAATTTTTGGCCTCAAGCATGTATGACAGAGAGAGAGAGAGAGAGAGAGAGAGAGAGAGAGAGAGAGAGAGAGAGAGAGAGAGAGAGAGAGAGAGAGA
>JBBIGC010048028.1:0-11517 GCA_037576955.1 Lepidarchus adonis | reverse complement strand
GTGTGTGTGTGTGTGTGTGTGTGTGTGTGTGTGTGTGTGTGTGTGTGTGTGTGTGTGTGTGTGTGTGTGTGTCTTCCTGTTTTTACTGAGAAGTTGACTCTCTGTGCTGAATCAGACAGTTCCTGATCACTGCTGGTGTAAACTCTTGCTTTTAGGTCACATGAGATGTGTCATACACTTCACCAAATAGAAATTTTCATTTTGCAATCTATTGTATTTAAAGCTTTTTAAGACTATAATGAAGTCTCAAATAAAGACATTGTTGAATCACTCTTCATAGTCTTGTGATTTTTTTTGACTGACATGTTCTCATTTCCTCATATTCTCATTTCACACATATAGGTTTCACATACACATGAACACAGAGCAAAACAAGTTAAACATGGAAGATAATAAAAATACATCAAAATGCACTTTGATCAAAATAGTGAGAGTGAGAAATGTACTAAATGCCACAAAAATACAACGTTAGGAGGAAAATGTCATTTCCATCTTGCCATCAAATAGTGAAGTGTGGTGAAAATTACATTTTCACAGATTTCACAGACATAGCAACTGTCTCATATTAAATGCTAGAATGTTTATGGATTATTTGTGTATAACTTTATTTAAATACATTCAAAGTTTTAAAATAAATCTTTTTTATAAACTTTAAACACTGGGTTTAGGACAAGGGCAGAATAGTGATACTGAAGCTGATAATGTTGATAAGGAAGAAAAAGTAAAGCAGTTCCGCATAGAAAAGCATTATTACAAAATAGTATTAGGATTTTGTAAAGTTGATAAAAGTCCCAGGATAAGGATGAACTGTTTTTTCTCCTTCATTCTCCCTCACTGGTGGAACGAGCTGCCCAGAAACATCAGAACTTCAGAGACTCTCTCCACCTTCAAGAAACACCTCAGGACTCAACTGTTCTGTGACTACCTCAACATCTAAACCCATCAACAAAGTTCACTTTAACCCTGAATCTTAATCAAATACATGGTATCATTCTACAGATCCCACAGTTTCACACTTATACTTACTTGTGTTCATACTATGTACTTGCAATAATATGCAACGATATAATTTAATATGCTACTTGCGTCGTGCCTTGTCATAGGCAGAGGAGCACTTGAGGAACTTGGCATCAGCCGATGCTGAAACTTTTAATGACAAAGAAGAATGTCCTGGACTCGTATAGCAGTATATATATATAGTATAGTATTTATGAATAGGCCATTTTACTTATGCTGTAGCACCTACTGTCAGTTTAGACTTACTCATAGGCACTTGGAGATAGAATGTGTAGAATGTGTTTCTCCTTCAGAGAGTAATGTTGTAGCACCTGCACTGTTTTCTATGACTAAGAAGATTGTATTGAACTCCCTGTAACTCGCACATCAGTGTTGTCATGTCTGAATTAATGCTTGATTGATCCTGTACCTGGACGTCATTTCGTTGTGGTGCACTGAGTGCTGTGGTGTGGTCACAATGACAGACAATCACTTTCACATTTAAACAAACACACTTTTCCCCCTCTTTGATGCAATGCCTACAGAAAAGGTCGTCTATTTGAATAAAACTACAAGAAAATTTGCCTTTTCTATTTATCCAACGAAAATATCAACAGAAGTAATATTCTTCTGTAGAAACTGTAAATACACCTTTGGCCTCAGAAGTTAGTTTCACCCCCTTTACACATGTATCGCCTTTTCAAATCCCACAAAACATTTCAATGGGGTTAAAAAAACTTCCCTTATTTTTGAGCCATTCCTTGGTGGATTTGCTAGTTGAAAGGTTTCCCTCATGTTCAGCTTTTGAACAACTCTGATCATGCAGGTATCATAGCTGAAACAATGACTGCAAGCATCCCAGTCAGTGAGACAGAAGAACAACACCAATCCAAAATATTTCTACCACCATGCTTCCTGGGTGGTATGGGGTTCTTCTTCAGAGGAGCTATGTCTATGGTCTATGGCACACATGTACTGTTACTGTGTCAAAACAACACCAAAAATGGTGTTTGCCTACGTATTCTTTGACCGGCTGTAGTCACAAGAACATAGATTTTTCATGAACCCTTTCCCATGTAAGTCAAATTTTTCCAGTCACTTTCTGAATGTAGATGTATATTTTCACACCAACAGCTGGACATGTTTCTTACCCCCTGAAAATCCTGGTGTTTATAGAAACTTATTTTCACAACAAACTGTCTGCTCTGACGTGAAATTTTATTTTTTGTACAATATATATATTAAGGAATTAGAGTGTTTTAGATCTTGGTATGGTGACAAACACTTCAATGACAAAATTAACACTAGACCAAAGATATCGATTTAAAAATCTGCAGGAGGTTCCAATCAATGGCACCTAATCTGGAACCCCCAGGTCTAATTTATGTACTTGACTGATATGTCAAAATTTGAAAATAACTATAAAACATAAATTTTATGTGTCATTTGTTGGGATATAATCAAATTTATACTATACATCTATAAACACTATCAAATAGGGTGAAACATTTGTTCGGTTAAATGTGTTGGAAAAATTTATTTTTCATGGGATGTACTTTTACCGTACTTATATACTTTTTTTTATTATATATACTTTTTTTTGTACTTATATACAGGTGTGAACAATTCTAATTCTGTCGTTTAAGAACACATCATGAATCTGATGTTTTAGGAGAATTATTTCCAAATTAAGTAAAAACTTAGGAAGATAGTGGTGAGCAAACCTAGGAAGAAGGTCAATTATTAAAACTACACATATCATTCACTCTCGTACAAGGAAAATAAGATGCAAAAACAGCAAAAGTTTTAAAAATAAAGATTTTTTATTGTCATTGTGTCAGATGCAATTAAATCCGTTTGGTAGCTCTCAGGCACCAGCAGCAGAATAAAGTGTAACATATACATAGAAGGTGAATAACATATACATAGAAGGTGAATAACATATACATAGAAGGTGAATAACATATACATAGAAGGTGAAGGAAAAATAGACACATAGACATAAAGATGCAAAGTACCTAATCCTCCTTTAAGGATACAATATCAAAACTGCTGAGAAGGGTTAGGAAATAGCTATGTAACAAGAATTATGGCAGTGGTGGTTTACTTTAAATTTGAGCTGCTTTCTGCCTACATTTTGAGCAGTTTTGCGATACTGAGGGGCAAGGTTTTCGTATATTAAACATTCAAAAACGACATGAACCTAGATACATTGTTTTCCACATTTAAAAAGGTTAAAAACAGAGGTGGTCAGTAGCGAAGTACGTTTTCTTGAGTACTGTACTTATGTACAATTTTTGAGTATCTGTACTTTATTTGAGCAATCTTTTTTTGGAAACTTTCCACTTCACGACTAGTGAAGTCCGCGTGGCTTCCGGGAATTCTGGGGCGGAGTCTGTGACGAAAATCCTCAGCCTATTATACCGGACCGAATTGGTTTGCTCCAGAAAGGGGTTTCATTTTACAGCTGCACTGTTAATATCGTAACTCTTTTGGATCACTTACTCAGGGGATACAAACTACATAACTCAAAAAGGGTTTACACTATGAAAACAATTGATCTGAACCTCAGATAAATATCTGGAAATGTTTGAACTCTAAACCTCCCCATAGAAATGTTGTTGTGGTAAAGTCCAAAAGACGCCTGTGCGTGAGTGTGTGTAAACACGTACATACTGCAAACCGAGAAAGTTTAGTTCTGCGTCGCTGTTTAGTCACGTCTGTTGAGTAATAAGGAAAACCTTTTACTTCACAAAAAGATACAAACTTTTATTCGCCGCGTGTACATTATGGGTAGAATAATATGTTTATATAAGAGGGTATTTAATTTCCACAGCTTTACTTGTTTTGCTCTGTAAAGAGCCGAACTGAGCCCGAGGGAACGTGTCTGGACTCGGCTGATGACTGGATGGGGAGTTTAACCTAAACAATGTAGTTAGTTATAAAAGTAATGCGGTGAGTGATGGCATGGCAGCGTGGCGCCCAGATTTTGGCATTGTACTTCTTCGCCTGGCTTTTCCCTTACGGTGAGTACTGCTGTCAGTTTAATAATAATAATAATTATTATTATTATTATAATCATTATAATAATAACAATAAGGATTATTTTACTATTATTTACTCATTACTATGTATATTGCAAAGCACTTTGAGCTGCACTCTGATGTATAAATATATAAATAATGCTTATTGTTATTATTCTAATGATTATTATAATAATAACAATAAGCATTATTTATATATTTTAACATCAGAATGCAGCTCAAAGTGCTTTGCAATATACATAGTAAATATAATCTTTTACACATATTTATTCATCAACAAAACATCTCTTAATCAACTAAAACTGCATCCAGTTCTTAACTAAGACTTGTGTTTATGTCTTTGATGCTGTGACTCAAACTGTGATTGCATTTTTAAGTCACTTTATACTTACAATGTGTCTGCTTTAATGGATTAAGCTTGAGTGTTGATGAAAATGCTATATCAGTGCTATTTGTGAAATAAAAACACATGTTTAAAGTTTGTGTTATGCTTGGCTGTCATGATAAAATATTTACACATATGGATAAGCAGCTTTTTAAAAGGAAACTCAAATGTGAACCAAATATTCTTTATATATGGTTATCTACAGAACATATATTTTAGTTAAAAAAAACTACTACTAATACATTGTGCAATTTATAATATTTTCAATTCAGTATAAATCTATATTCCAAACAGGGCCTTTCCAATCAGTTTCAGATTTATTTGTTGCGGTGGTGTGTGTATATACACTGCTGTTTTTGTTTGTACTTGTGCGAAAGGAACAGTTTGGTGACAAGTCTAATTTATCCAATTTTCCACTTACTTCTGAAGTTATTAACCAAAATGTGCTTGGAGACGCTACAGTGGTCATGTTGGCAACAAATGATTGTCAATAGTCATCGAATACTTTTTTGCTTAATTACATCCCCAAAACCTATTTTAACTCAAACTGCATTCAGCTCAGTATTAAGGTGGTGCAGTCTACATGTTGTTTAGGACTTGGTATGACTTAATGTCACACTGACTGCTTGAATGTATGACTACATTGTGAATACCAGCCCTGGTGTTGTCTGAAATCTCTGCCTGTATCATATATGTACAGTCCTGTACAATATCCACAAGTCAGCACCACCTTAATAAAGAACTGGATGCAATTTTAGTCAATTGAGAGTATTTTTACAGTAATTTGCGTGAATTTTCATAGCAATGTTAGTCTTAGACTTTAAATACGTCTTCACCAATTGACTACAGCTTAGCTGAATGAAAAAATTGTGTGAATTTGAAATGATGTAGAGAAAATAAAATGACATGAAGATCTGTTGATAATTAATTATTAATTAATAATAGTTCTCCATCCCACTTAATCTTTTTGAGTATTTAGTTTGATTTCTTATGTTTCTGGTTGAAACATTAAGCAATACCATATTACCCTTAGTAACTAGATTATTGAAACATTATGTGTATACCTTTTTAACTGTGATGTTTGACTGTTTTCTGTTTGTTTGTTTCACACATAATCTTCTATTCATGCTTTATTGTTTATCTAGGCTGTTTTGGACAGAATGTCGATTGCTGGTGGAGTCAGGTTACATCTGACAACCACAATGTGTCTATTGAGTGCCATGCACATTCAAGACATTTCCTGCAGAGATGTGGCCACTGTCACCTTCATCTTATGGCGTCTGAAAACTCAACACAGGCCAAGCTTCATCAGTGTTCCCACAGTACAGCTAATTTCTTCACAGTTTTGGCACCGCAATTCATCCGCAACACAAACTGTGTGCTCTCATGCCCTGAACAGGCACCTGGAACCTGTACGATAAAGAAAGGCTGTGAGTATTAGACTGCTGTTCTATACTGTATTTTTTACATGTGGTTTACAAGTGGTACAGACGTGTGATGTGATAGTGAGTCATGTTCACTTTACTATAATAACAATAGTAAATTATCTCAATTTAATTATCTATAAGGTTCTGTATTTGGACTCTTACTCTTAAAGCTACATCACCTAACTTCACATATTGTACACTTCATGAAAGTGAAATAAGCACTGAAAAAAGCACCATAATATTCCTTATATTCTATAATAGCACCATATTCCTTATATTCTTTATATTTCTTTAGAAGACTTTAAATATTTGTACTCTATTTATTGTTGTTATTGTTGCATGCTTTTATATTGTTTTTTTAATTGCTCTTAAACTAGTTTTTAACTTGTGTTTATGTATCTGGAGGTCACGGGTGGTCGCAAAAAAGCATTTCACTACACGTCATACTGTGTATGTGACAAATAAAATTTGAATTTTGAATTTGAATAAGTATAATAAATTATAAGTCTTTAACATGACAGATGATGTTACATATGTTATGTAAAAATAAAATCGGCCTGTTGTAATAAGCCATTGTTCTACACAGCTTGTCTCAAATCCTGGTTCATCAGCAGGATAGTGTGATTGCTTTTGTACACATGTGGAAAAGATGATCAACTATGTGCCTTTGTTTTGGTAAAAAAAAAAAAAAAAAGCATCAACTTCATATTTTGTGATGGAGTATCTGACAAGAATCTTGAAGAAATATGCCAGAATACACTCCTATGTTTTTCTGATCTAGTCCACTGTAAAAAAAGAAGTGTGAAGTGCAAGCCATGAGCTGTCTGCGGATCTATTATTTACCTCAAATATATTCAAATGCAGTCAAAGTCGATAGAACACTGGCAGTATTGTACATATATAGAACGTAAAGGGTCCATATGAAACAAGATGACTTTTCAAAATGCGTAGTGTGGTGGGCCTGCTTTTTGCACACCTACTTGACTTCCTTCGTGCATGTGGTCTTGCAAGTATTCACCCTACAAATGTCACAGACGTTTTATGTCTCGTGTACTGTGGTTGCGAGTAATAGTGTGACAGCACTTTTGATTAATTTAGTCTTAATTTCTCATATTTCATTTGAACAACTCACTCACCCTGTTTTTGTTTCTGCAGATCCACCTCCAACTTGTTTAATTCCACTTCATGATGCTGAGAAAGATATTTCCTGCTACTGGACACGGTCACATTTTCCCCCAGATCCAATCAAGTTCACTTTACATTGGGAACAAAACAGCATGTAATGTCTTTTTTCACTTTTTTGCCAACTGAGTAAACTTTTATTAAAGTTAACTGTGATTATATTTCTACAACCCTTTAGAGAATATGGCCCAAAAGCAAAGAACTAATGTGTGTTCAATGGTAAACCAGCAACATAACCTGTATTACAAAAAATAGTAGTAGAATAAAATACAAAGAGAAACCATAGAACGAGAAATCAACTTATAGTGATTTAACACTTTTCTGTTTCTCTTATGTCTATAGTAACAGTGTTGGTTTTTCAAATTTAAGACATATATCAATATATCTGTGGCATTGGGATTTTTTGGTTGGGGCGGCCATTTTTTGTAATAGTTTGTATCAGACCTGTGTTTTAAATCATCAGCGAGAGTTTGTCCAGCATTGCCTTCAGCCAGACACGGTGTGGGGCATTTAAAGGTTTACATGTGTGAATAATGCTGGGGTACAATTAAGAACATTGAAAAAGAAACTAGGGTTAGAATAGATATGCTACTTTAAAATGAATTAATGCATAATGTGCACATGTAGAATATGAGTCACTTGTTTATGTCTCCTAGACATCATCTGGAAAAGCTGAACCAACTTCCTGTTTCCAAGCTCACCTGACAGCACTTAAAGGGCAGCCTAATCTTGACATTAAATTAATTAAGTTAACGATTGGTCATGGCTTATACATTGATTTTGCAAATCTGGTATTAGGTGTGGCTTGCTAAAATAGGACGGTCTATCTAAAAACATGAAAACACTTTTGCTAAAAGTATAAATCAGTGCACAAAAAGATGACATTCCCAAATTATTAGTTGAATTTAAATGTGCTGTTTATTGCAGCAATGAACAATTTGAAATGCAAGATCAGTGATGGGTCAGTATAAAATGCAGAACATGTAAAGCAAAGATAGATCAGTGATGGCTCAGTATAAAATATGGAACAGGTAAAGCGCCATTGCTTATGTTACCTTTCCCGTGCTATATGATTAGCTTTATTAGTATAACTTCACAATCTGGTTGTCATATTCTAGCGAAAAGAAGAAAAAAAAACTTTATTTGATGCTGGGAAATGGCTCTGTACTGCTCAGTCACGCAGATGTCAATTATCTGTCTACATGTAAACTCTTCTATATAAAATGAGCAACTCTGAAATGCAAAAATGCCTTCCATATCGGATCCGTAAACAAATTGTGATTGCGACATTTGCTGCTTTTCTGTCGCTGATGTTGGACACATATCGGATTGTCCAAAATGTATTGTTATTTACAAAAAAATCTGTCTGAAAACAAGTCTGAAATAAGTCTGAAATAAGACTGCAATGATGACTACAAGCCAGTATTGGTACTATGCTAGGTGCAGTGGTTATTGGACTTGTAAACTAGAAGCAGTAACAAACTGGATTTGTGTGTGTTCATATTTAGACACCAGAGCAGAGAAGTGGGGAACAGTAGCAGTTCTTTTATCCTACGTACTGAATACCACACCCATGAGTATATGAAAGCGTGGGTCTCTGCTGAGAGCACACTGGGCTTTGTGGAGTCTGATGCCGCAATCTTCAACACAGGCAACATCAGTAAGTTTTCTTCTACTCTGATTACCCTAACTCATATCTCACACTCACTCTAACTCTATGCCATTTTCAGGAGAGCCAATCCCTCCGATAATAACCAGTCACACTTATGATCCTCTGGAGGTTTTCTGGAATGTAGAGGAAGAAGGTGATGAGGGGGGCTCACAAGAAGGGCAGTGTGAGGTCCAGTATAAGAATGAGTATGACCTGGACTGGACAGAGGTAAGATGAAAGAAGTGGAAGAGATGTTCTATGTTCTAACTCCTTCAGTACAAAAATAACAACTTGCTTCACAGCTCAAGTAATTACAAGTCAAGTCATTTCATAATTTCCTGAATAAACCCACTGTATTGTGATTTTATTAAGATTTTTTAGTTGTTAGAAAGTTTGTTAGACACTTAGAAACACAGTTATCGCAGAGGTGCTCTTTGAAGAGGTTGATATTCAACTGTTATTTGAAGACAGTAGGGTGGTAAGAAGAGTCTCAATGTTTCTCTTTGATTTTTTGGGGAAGGACGTACAGTGGGGTTGAGCATGATGCTCTAGGAGGGTGAGTTGTGACCCATGGTTTGAATCCTACACTACTGGTCTAGGGAAGCTAGCCTTAAATCAACTGAGGTCGGTTTACCCTGTCAACCTGACATTTATCTCTAAAATGCCATATTAACATCACCCCCAGGTTACGTGCCACCTTTCAGATACATGATTTGAATTCATTAAAACATTTGAAATGTTTTTCTTTACCAAAATTTGTGACAGAAGTATGTGTAATATTTTTAGGTATACATGAGGTTATTCTCGTTAAATTGTTCCAGTTGTGTGTATAGTTTGTCCCAATATTTTTATTTTATTTATTTTCTATATTGAATATATGGATAAGACATTAATTTGAAACTCTGTGTATGAATGACCACTGTAAAAGATTATTTTTATTCCTGGTAAAATCAAGACACTCCTACGCTCACACATTGTTTTGCAGTGTCACTTAGTGCCGGCCTACAATGAGTGCACAAAACAAAAATAATAGCATGCTAAACATTTCCCTACATGAAGTGCCATTGTTTTTCATTTGAGTCATAATTTGTTGCTGATTTTGTGTGGGTGTGTGTGGGTGTGTATGCAATGTAGGCTGTCGTGACGTCTGGTACAAGCTTTGTGTTAGATGACCCTAAACCGTTCACCAAGTATATGTTCCATGTTCGCTGTGGGTTTAGTCCTGAGGATTTAGAAAGAACTATTATGAGCGACTGGTCCTCATACACTGTGGAGACTCCTGCTGCAGGTAATCAATCACGTGAACTCCACACACAAAATTCATTCTTTTATAGCAGCTGCAAGGTTGAATATGTTTAGTAGAGTCATCAAATAACTTAATTTAGAACATTACTAATTTATTTGTTACTTTTTTACTTTTTGGGTATAGCCTTTTGTTGTATAATTAGACTAATTATAGTATATTGAAAATATACTATATTCACTGTCATGGTAAACCTGCCTTTTTAAATAGCTGTAACTACATAGTCAAGTTCAGGTCATAGGCAAAAAAGTATTAGGTAGACACCGATTCTGCAGGTTGTCCCATTTTAAATGGTGAGAGAGGTCTGTAATGTTCATCATATGTTCACGTTAACTGTTCACGTAAATTGGTGGCTGCCGTATACTTTTTGCCCCACTGTAAATTCTGTAAAGATCTTACAACAGCTACAAAGCTACAAAGGAATGCATTTGTTACTATGGCACTGAGAGGTCACATATTTCTTCTTTTTGTTAATGTCAATATTTTCTCAGGTGGGTAGGTAGGTTATAATATATGTTGAACTATGTTCTCAATCTCTGTTTCACTGAATCACTGTTTTACTGAATCTAACTGGTAATTTAATACTTTGTGTAAATGTTTGTTTATATGTTCACCTAGCTAATTTTGTTGTAAGTAATGGTATGCCATTATGTAGAATTAATTATAATTTCTCTTTATCTTGCAAACAATTCCTCAGCTCCAATTGGACAGCTTGATGTTTGGAGTGATTGTGAGCCTAGCTCAGATAAGCCCTCCTGCACCATTCTATGGAAGGTATGCTTCCACACACAAGGTGGAAAAACAGTGTTCACTAGACCTTCTGCACAAACCATTTGCACAGTGTAGCACATTTTTGATTAACCTTGTAACTGTTTGACCAACATGATCCATGACCACAGGTTAAAAGGCAAGAAGAACATGGCTGTTATTCTGTCTCTTGATTATCCTGTCTTGCTTTCTATTGTGTCTTAAGGAGATGCCCAAGATCCAAGCAAGAAGCCAGATTAGCAACTACCTGGTGAAAGTGAAGCTGAATAATGGTTTAGAGTTTAGCCTGTGTACACAGTGTGGGAAGGAAGTGGATGGAGGAGTAAACCATGTTTCACGTTGTCTGAGCTGTCCCCTGGAGCAGGAGCAGGAGCAGGAGCAGTGCTGTTTCCAGCCCAGGGTTCCCATGCAAGAGGTGAAGAACATTTGTGTGACTGCAAACTCGACGAAGGGGGAGTCGAATCCAGCACATGTGGCATTACCCAGACTAGGTAAAGTGGAATATAGAAAAACAATTGAGTGGAATCTATACTCTAAAAATAATACTTTACATTGAATATTAATTCAGCTGTTTCATCACATTCAATAGATATTTACACATACCGTATATCTTCTAATAGTAGCAGGGGCTACTATTTAAAAAATTATTCGGACGACCAGGCGTTTAATAGAGACGTTTGTTGGAGACTATTATTCTCCTCACAGACGGAACGGTGGTGGTATTTAAAATAGCACGCCCACAAATCCACCACAACACCAGA